>CANPUZ010000214.1:0-112184 GCA_947579665.1 Sympetrum striolatum
TGCTTTTTTTTCGGTCAAATCTCGATAAAATAAGGAAAATTAAGGGAAAAAAGAGGAAAAAAATAGAAATTTCGCTAAAATTATTCGTTTTTCTTGCTTTTCTCGGTCAAATCTCGATAAAATAAGGAAAATTAAGGTAGAAGAGAGGAAAAAAATAGAAATTTCGCTAAAATTATTTCTTTTTTCTTGCTTTTTTCGGTCAAATCTCGATAAAATAAGGAAAATTAAGGGAAAAAAGAGGAAAAAAATAGAAATTTCGCTAAAATTATTCGTTTTTCCTTGCTTTTTTCGGTCAAATCTCGATAAAATAAGGAAATTAAGGGTAAGAAAGAGGAAAAAAATTGAAATTTCGCTAATATTATTCGTTTTTCTTGCTTTTTTTTCGGTCAAATCTCGATAAAATGAGGAAAATTAAGGGGAAAAAGAGAGGATAAAAATTGATATTTCGCTAAAATTATTCGTTTTTCTTGCTTTTTTTCGGTCAAATATCGATAAAATAAGGAAAATCAAGGGAAAAAAGATGATAAAAATTGATATTTAGCTAAAATTATTCGTTTTTCCTACATTTTTTGGTCAAATCTCGATAAAATGTGGAAAATTAAGGGAAAAAAAGACTAAAAAAAACTGAAATTTCGCTAAAATTATTCGTTTTTCTTGCTTTTTTCGGTCAAATCTCGATAAAATAAGGAAAATTAAGGGAAAAAAAGAGGAAAAAAATTGAAATTTCGCTAAAATTATTCGTTTTCTTGCTTTTTTTCGGACAAACCTCGATAAAATAAGGAAAATTAAGGGAAAAAAAGAGGAGAAAAATTGAAATTTCGCTAAAATTATTCGTTTTTCTAGCTTTTTTCGGTCAAATCTCGTTAAAATAAGGAAAATTAAGGGAAAAAAAGAGGAAAAAAATTGAAATTTCGCTAAAATTATTCGTTTTTCTTGCTTTTTTTCGGTCAAATCTCGATAAAATAAGGAAAATTAAGGGAAAAAAGAGGAAAAAAATTGAAATTTCGCTAAAATTATTCGTTTTTCTTGCTTTTTTTCGGTCAAATCTCGATAAAATAAGGAAAATTAAGAGAAAAAAGAGGAAATAAATAGAAATTTCGCTAAAATTATTCGTTTTTCTTGCTTTTTTATGTCAAATCTCGATAAAATAAGGGAAAATTAAGGGTAAAAAAAGAGGAAAAAAATTGAAATTTAGCTAAAATTATTCGTTTTTTCTAGCTTTTTTCGGTCAAATCTCGATAAAATAAGGAAAATTAAGGGTAAAAACGAGGAAAAAAAATTGAAATATCGCTAAAATTATTCGTTTTCTCTTGCTTTTTTTCGGTCAAATCTCGATAAAATAAGGAAAATTAAGGGTAAAAAAGAGGAAAAAAATTGAAATTTTGCTTAAATTATTCGTTTTTCTTGCTTTTTTGGGTCAAATATCGATAAAATAAGGAAAATTAAGGGAAAAAAAGACTAAAAAGTTGAAATTTCGCTAACATTATTCGTTTTTCTTGCTTCTTTTGGTCAAATCTCGATAAAATAAGGAAAATGAAGGGAAAAAGAGAGGATAAATTTGATATTTCGCTAAAATTATTCGTTTTTTCCCTTGCTTTTTTCGGTCAAATCTCGATAAAATAAGCAAAATTAAGGGTAAAAAAGAGGAAAAAAAAATTGAAATTTCGCTAAAATTATTCGTTTTTCTTGCTTTTTTTCGATCAAATCTCGATAAAATGAGGAAAATTAAGGGAAAAAACGAGGATAAAAATTGATATTTCGCTAAAATTATTCGTTTTTCTTGCTTTTTTCGGTTAAATCTCGATAAAATAAGGAAAATTAAGGGAATAAAAGAGGATAAAAATTGATATTTCGCTAAAATTATTCGTTTTTCTTTCTTTTTTCGGACAAACCTCGATAAAATAAGGAAAATTAAGGGAAAAAAAGAGGAGAAAAATTGAAATTTCGCTAAAATTATTCGTTTTTCTTGCTTTTCTCGGTCAAATCTCGATAAATAAGGAAAATTAAGGGTAAAAAAGAGGAAAAAAATTGAAATTTCGCTAAAATTATTCGTTTTTCTAGCTTTTTTCGGTCAAATCTCGATAAAATAAGGAAAATTAAGGGAAAAAAGAGGAAAAAAATTGAAATTTCGCTTAAATTATTCGTTTTTCTTGCTTTTTTCGGTCAAATCTCGATAAAATAAGGAAAATTAAGGGAATAAAAGAGGATAAAAATTGATATTTCGCTAAAATTATTCGTTTTTCTTGCTTTTTTCGGTCAAATCTCGATAAAATAAGGAAAATTAAGGGAAAAAAGTGGAAAAAAATAGAAATTTTGCTAAAATTATTCGTTTTTCTTGCTTTTCTCGGTCAAATCTCGATAAATAAGGAAAATTAAGGGTAAAAAATAGGAAAAAAATTGAAATTTCGCTAAAATTATTCGTTTTTCTTGCTTTTTTCGGTCAAATCTCGATAAAATAAGGAAAATTAAGGGAATAAAAGAGGATAAAAATTGATATTTCGCTAAAATTATTCGTTTTTCTTGCTTTTTTCGGTCAAATCTCGATAAAATAAGGAAAATTGAGGGAATAAAAGAGGATAAAAATTGATATTTCGCTAAAATTTTTCGTTTTTCTTGCTTTTTTCGGACAAACCTCGATAAAATAAGGAAAATTAAGGGAAAAAAAGAGGAAAAAAATTGAAATTTCGCTAAAATTATTCGTTTTTCTAGCTTTTTTCGGTCAAATCTCGATAAAATAAGGAAAATTAAGGGAAAAAAGAGGAAAAAAATTGAAATTTCGCTAAAATTATTCGTTTTTCTTGCTTTTTTATGTCAAATCTCGATAAAATAAGGAAAATTAAGGGAATAAAAGAGGATAAAAATTGATATTTCGCTAAAATTATTCGTTTTTCTTGCTTTTTTCGGACAAACCTCGATAAAATAAGGAAAATTAATGGGGAAAAAAAGAGGAAAAAAATTGAAATTTCGCTAAAATTATTCGTTTTTCTAGCTTTTTTCGGTCAAATCTCGATAAAATAAGGAAAATTAAGGGAAAAAAGAGGATAAAAATTGATATTTTGCTAAAATTATTCGTTTTTCTTACTTTTTTCGGTCAAATCTCGATAAAATAAGGATAATTAAGGGTAAAAAAGAGGAAAAAAATTGAAATTTCGCTAAAATTATTCGTTTTTCTTGCTTTTTTCGGTCAAATCTCGATAAAATAAGGAAAATTAAGGGAAAAAAAGAGGAAAAAAATTGAAATTTCGCTAAAATTATTCGTTTTTCTTGCTTTTTCGGTCAAATCTCGATAAAATAAGGAAAATTAAGGGAATAAAAGAGGATAAAAATTGATATTTCGCTAAAATTATTCGTTTTTTCTTGCTTTTATCGGACAAATCTCGATAAAATAAGGAAAATTAAGGGAAAAAAGAGGAAAAAAATTGAAATTTCGCTAAAATTATTCGTTTTTCTTGCTTTTTTATGTCAAATCTCGATAAAATAAGGAAAATTAAGCGAAAAAAAGACTAAAAAAATTGAAATTACGCTAAAATTATTCGTTTTTCTTGCTTTTTTCGGACAAACCTCGATAAAATAAGGAAAATTAATGGGGGAAAAAAAGAGGAAAAAAATTGAAATTTCGCTAAAATTATTCGTTTTTCTAGATTTTTTCGGTCAAATCTCAATAAAATAAGGAAAAAAGAGGATAAAAATTGATATTTTGCTAAAATGATTCGTTTTTCTTACTTTTTTTTCGGTCAAATCTCGATAAAATAAGGAAAATTAAGGGAAAAAAGAGGATAAAATTGATATTTCACTAAAATTATTCGTTTTTCTCTTGCTTTTTACGGTCAAATCTCGATAAAATAAGGAAAATTAAGGGAAAAAAAAGAGGAAAAAAATTGAAATTTCGCTAAAATTATTCGTTTTTCTTGCTTTTTTTCGGTCAAATCTCGATAAAATGAGGAAAATTAAGGAAAAAAACGAGGATAAAAATTGATATTTCGCTAAAATTATTCGTTTTTCTTGCTTTTTTTCGGTCAAATATCGATAAAATAAGGAAAATCAAGGGTAAAAAGATGATAAAAATGATATTTAGCTAAAATTATTCGTTTTTCTTGCTTTTTTTCGGTCAAATCTCGATAAAATAAGGAAAATTAAGGGAAAAAAAAGAGGAAAAAAATTGAAATTTCGCTAAAATTATTCGTTTTTCTTGCTTTTTTATGTCAAATCTCGATAAAATAAGGAAAATTAAGGGAATAAAAGAAAAAAAAAATTGAAATTTCGCTAAAATTATTCGTTTTTCTTGCTTTTTTCGGTCAAATCTCGATAAAATATGGAAAATTAAGGGAATAAAAGAGGATAAAAATTGATATTTCGCTAAAATTTTTCGTTTTTCTTGCTTTTTTCGGACAAACCTCGATAAAATAAGGAAAATTAAGGGAAAAAAAGAGGAAAAAAATTGAAATTTCGCTAAAATTATCCGTTTTTCTTGCTTTTTTTCGGTCAAATCTCGATAAAATAAGGAAAATTAAGGGTAAAAAGGAGGAAAAAAATTGAAATTTTGCTAAAATTATTCGTTTTTCTTGCTTTTTTCGGTCAAATCTCGATAAAATGAGGAAAATTAAGGGAAAAAAACGAGGATAAAAATTGATATTTCGCTAAAATTATTCGTTTTTCTTGCTTTTTTCGGTCAAATATCGATAAAATAAGGAAAATCAAGGGAAAAGAGATGATAAAAATTGATATTTAGCTAAAATTATTCGTTTTTCTTGCTTTTTTCGGTCAAATCTCGATAAAATGTGGAAAATTAAGGGAAAAAAAGACTAAAAAAATTGAAATTTCGCTAAAATTATTCGTTTTTCTTGCTTTTTACGGTCAAATCTCGATGAAATAAGGAAAATTAAGGGAAAAAAAGAGGATAAAAATTGATATTTCGCTAAAATTTTTCGTTTTTCTTGCTTTTTTCGGACAAACCTCGATAAAATAAGGAAAATTAAAGGAAAAAAAGAGGAAAAAAATTGAAATTTCGCTAAAATTATTCGTTTTTCTAGCTTTTTTCGGTCAAATCTCTATAAAATAAGGAAAATTAAGGGAAAAAAGAGGAAAAAAATTAAAATTTCGCTAAAATTATTCGTTTTTCTTGCTTTTTTATGTCAAATCTCGATAAAATAAGGAAAATTAAGGGAATAAAAGACTAAAAAAATTGAAATTTCGCTAAAATTATTCGTTTTTCTTGCTTTTTCGGTCAAATCTCGATATAATAAGGAAAATTAAGGGAAAAAAGAGGAAAAAAATAGAAATTTCGCTAAAATTATTCGTTTTTCTTGCTTTTTTCGGTCAAATCTCGATAAAATAAGGAAAATTATGGGAAAAAAAGAGGATAAAAATTGATATTTTGCTAAAATTATTCGTTTTTCTTGCTTTTTTCGGTCAAATCTCGATAAAATAAGGAAAATTAAGGGTAGAAAAGAGGAAAAAAATAGAAATTTCGCTAAAATTATTCGTTTTTCTTGATTTTTTCGGTCAAATCTCGATAAAATAAGGAAAATTAAGGGAAAAAAGAGGAAAAAAATAGAAATTTCGCTAAAATTATTCGTTTTTCTTGCTTTTTTCGGTCAAATCTCGATAAAATGAGGAAAATTAAGGGAAAAAGAGAGGATAAAAATTGATATTTCGCTAAAATTATTCGTTTTTCTTGCTTTTTTTGGTCAAATATCGATAAAATAAGGAAAATCAAGGGAAAAAAGATGATAAAAATTGATATTTAGCTAAAATTATTCGTTTTTCTTGCATTTTTCGGTCAAATCTCGATAAAATGTGGAAAATTAAGGGAAAAAAAGACTAAAAAAACTGAAATTTCGCTAAAATTATTCGTTTTTCTTGCTTTTTTCGGTCAAATCTCGATAAAATAAGGAAAATTAAGGGAAAAAAAGAGGAAAAAAATTGAAATTTCGCTAAAATTATTCGTTTTTCTTTCTTTTTTCGGTCAAATCTCGATAAAATAAGGAAAATTAACGGAATAAAAGAGGATAAAAATTGATATTTCGCTAAAATTATTCGTTTTTCTTGCTTTTTTCGGACAAACCTCGATAAAATAAGGAAAATTAAGGGAAAAAAAGAGGAGAAAAATTGAAATTTCGCTAAAATTATTCGTTTTTCTAGCTTTTTTCGGTCAAATCTCGATAAAATAAGGAAAATTAAGGGAAAAAAAGAGGAAAAAAATTGAAATTTCGCTAAAATTATTCGTTTTTTTTGCTTTTTTCGGTCAAATCTCGATAAAATAAGGAAAATTAAGGGAAAAAAGAGGAAAAAAATTGAAATTTCGCTAAAATTATTCGTTTTTCTTGCTTTTTTCGGTCAAATCTCGATAAAATAAGGAAAATTAAGAGAAAAAAGAGGAAAAAAATAGAAATTTCGCTAAAATTATTCGTTTTTCTTGCTTTTTTATGTCAAATCTCGATAAAATAAGGAAAATTTAGGGTAAAAAAGAGGAAAAAAATTGAAATTTCGCTAAAATTATTCGTTTTTCTAGCTTTTTTCGGTCAAATCTCGATAAAATAAGGAAAATTAAGGGTAAAAAAGAGGAAAAAAATTGAAATTTCGCTAAAATTATTCGTTTTTCTTGCTTTTTTCGGTCAAATCTCGATAAAATATGGAAAATTAAGGGTAAAAAAGAGGAAAAAAATTGAAATTTCGCTTAAATTATTCGTTTTTCTTGCTTTTTTCGGTCAAATATCGATAAAATAAGGAAAATTAAGGGAAAAAAAGACTAAAAAAATTGAAATTTCGCTAAAATTATTCGTTTTTCTTCCTTTTTTCGGTCAAATCTCGATAAAATAAGGAAAATTAAATGAAAAAAGAGGATAAAAATTGATATTTCGCTAAAATTATTCGTTTTTCTTGCTTTTTTACGGTAAAATCTCGATAAAATAAGGAAAATCAAGGGGAAAAAGATGAAAAAATTGATATTTCGCTAAAATTATTCGTTTTTCTTGCTTTTTTCGATCAAATCTCGATAAAATGAGGAAAATTAAGGGAAAAAACGAGGATAAAAATTGATATTTCGCTAAAATTATTCTTTTTTCTTGCTTTTTTCGGTTAAATATCGATAAAATAAGGAAAATTAAGGGAAAAAAGAGGATAAAAATTGATATTTCGCTAATATTATTCGTTTTTCTTGCTTTTTTCGGTCAAATCTCGATAAAATAAGGAAAATTAAGGGAATAAAAGAGGATAAAAATTGATATTTCGCTAAAATTATTCGTTTTTCTTGCTTTTTTCGGACAAACCTCGATAAAATAAGGAAAATTAAGGGAAAAAAAGAGGAAAAAAATTGAAATTTCGCTAAAATTATTCGTTTTTCTAGCTTTTTTCGGTCAAATCTCGATTAAATAAGGAAAATTAAGGGAAAAAAGAGGATAAAAATTGATATTTTGCTAAAATTATTCGTTTTTCTTACTTTTTTCGGTCAAATCTCGATAAAATAAGGATAATTAAGGGTAAAAAAGAGGAAAAAAATTGAAATTTCGCTAAAATTATTCGTTTTTCTTGCTTTTTTCGGTCAAATCTCGATAAAATAAGGAAAATTAAGGGAAAAAAAGAGGAAAAAAATTGAAATTTCGCTAAAATTATTCGTTTTTCTTGCTTTTTCGGTCAAATCTCGATAAAATAAGGAAAATTAAGGGAATAAAAGAGGATAAAAATTGATATTTCGCTAAAATTATTCGTTTTTCTTGCTTTTATCGGACAAATCTCGATAAAATAAGGAAAATTAAGGGAAAAAAGAGGAAAAAAATTGAAATTTCGCTAAAATTATTCGTTTTTCTTGCTTTTTTATGTCAAATCTCGATAAAATAAGGAAAATTAAGCGAAAAAAAGACTAAAAAAATTGAAATTACGCTAAAATTATTCGTTTTTCTTGCTTTTTTCGGACAAACCTCGATAAAATAAGGAAAATTAATGGGGAAAAAAAGAGGAAAAAAATTGAAATTTCGCTAAAATTATTCGTTTTTCTAGATTTTTTCGGTCAAATCTCAATAAAATAAGGGAAAAAAGAGGATAAAAATTGATATTTTGCTAAAATGATTCGTTTTTCTTACTTTTTTCGGTCAAATCTCGATAAAATAAGGAAAATTAAGGGAAAAAAGAGGATAAAATTGATATTTCACTAAAATTATTCGTTTTTCTTGCTTTTTACGGTCAAATCTCGATAAAATAAGGAAAATTAAGGGAAAAAAAAGAGGAAAAAAATTGAAATTTCGCTAAAATTATTCGTTTTTCTTGCTTTTTTCGGTCAAATCTCGATAAAATGAGGAAAATTAAGGGAAAAAACGAGGATAAAAATTGATATTTCGCTAAAATTATTCGTTTTTCTTGCTTTTTTCGGTCAAATATCGATAAAATAAGGAAAATCAAGGGTAAAAAGATGATAAAAATGATATTTAGCTAAAATTATTCGTTTTTCTTGCTTTTTTCGGTCAAATCTCGATAAAATAAGGAAAATTAAGGGAAAAAAAGAGGAAAAAAATTGAAATTTCGCTAAAATTATTCGTTTTTCTTGCTTTTTTATGTCAAATCTCGATAAAATAAGGAAAATTAAGGGAATAAAAGAAAAAAAAAATTGAAATTTCGCTAAAATTATTCGTTTTTCTTGCTTTTTTCGGTCAAATCTCGATAAAATATGGAAAATTAAGGGAATAAAAGAGGATAAAAATTGATATTTCGCTAAAATTTTTCGTTTTTCTTGCTTTTTTCGGACAAACCTCGATAAAATAAGGAAAATTAAGGGAAAAAAAGAGGAAAAAAATTGAAATTTCGCTAAAATTATCCGTTTTTCTTGCTTTTTTCGGTCAAATCTCGATAAAATAAGGAAAATTAAGGGTAAAAAGGAGGAAAAAAATTGAAATTTTGCTAAAATTATTCGTTTTTCTTGCTTTTTTCGGTCAAATCTCGATAAAATGAGGAAAATTAAGGGAAAAAACGAGGATAAAAATTGATATTTCGCTAAAATTATTCGTTTTTCTTGCTTTTTTCGGTCAAATATCGATAAAATAAGGAAAATCAAGGGAAAAGAGATGATAAAAATTGATATTTAGCTAAAATTATTCGTTTTTCTTGCTTTTTTCGGTCAAATCTCGATAAAATGTGGAAAATTAAGGGAAAAAAAGACTAAAAAAATTGAAATTTCGCTAAAATTATTCGTTTTTCTTGCTTTTTACGGTCAAATCTCGATGAAATAAGGAAAATTAAGGGAAAAAAAGAGGATAAAAATTGATATTTCGCTAAAATTTTTCGTTTTTCTTGCTTTTTTCGGACAAACCTCGATAAAATAAGGAAAATTAAAGGAAAAAAAGAGGAAAAAAATTGAAATTTCGCTAAAATTATTCGTTTTTCTAGCTTTTTTCGGTCAAATCTCTATAAAATAAGGAAAATTAAGGGAAAAAAAGAGGAAAAAAATTAAAATTTCGCTAAAATTATTCGTTTTTCTTGCTTTTTTATGTCAAATCTCGATAAAATAAGGAAAATTAAGGGAATAAAAGACTAAAAAAATTGAAATTTCGCTAAAATTATTCGTTTTTCTTGCTTTTTCGGTCAAATCTCGATATAATAAGGAAAATTAAGGGAAAAAAGAGGAAAAAAATAGAAATTTCGCTAAAATTATTCGTTTTTCTTGCTTTTTTCGGTCAAATCTCGATAAAATAAGGAAAATTATGGGAAAAAAAGAGGATAAAAATTGATATTTTGCAAAAATTATTCGTTTTTCTTGCTTTTTTCGGTCAAATCTCGATAAAATAAGGAAAATTAAGGGTAGAAAAGAGGAAAAAAATAGAAATTTCGCTAAAATTATTCGTTTTTCTTGATTTTTTCGGTCAAATCTCGATAAAATAAGGAAAATTAAGGGAAAAAAGAGGAAAAAAATAGAAATTTCGCTAAAATTATTCGTTTTTCTTGCTTTTTTCGGTCAAATCTCGATAAAATGAGGAAAATTAAGGGAAAAAGAGAGGATAAAAATTGATATTTCGCTAAAATTATTCGTTTTTCTTGCTTTTTTTGGTCAAATATCGATAAAATAAGGAAAATCAAGGGAAAAAAGATGATAAAAATTGATATTTAGCTAAAATTATTCGTTTTTCTTGCATTTTTCGGTCAAATCTCGATAAAATGTGGAAAATTAAGGGAAAAAAAGACTAAAAAAACTGAAATTTCGCTAAAATTATTCGTTTTTCTTGCTTTTTTCGGTCAAATCTCGATAAAATAAGGAAAATTAAGGGAAAAAAAGAGGAAAAAAATTGAAATTTCGCTAAAATTATTCGTTTTTCTTTCTTTTTTCGGTCAAATCTCGATAAAATAAGGAAAATTAACGGAATAAAAGAGGATAAAAATTGATATTTCGCTAAAATTATTCGTTTTTCTTGCTTTTTTCGGACAAACCTCGATAAAATAAGGAAAATTAAGGGAAAAAAAGAGGAGAAAAATTGAAATTTCGCTAAAATTATTCGTTTTTCTAGCTTTTTTCGGTCAAATCTCGATAAAATAAGGAAAATTAAGGGAAAAAAAGAGGAAAAAAATTGAAATTTCGCTAAAATTATTCGTTTTTTTTGCTTTTTTCGGTCAAATCTCGATAAAATAAGGAAAATTAAGGGAAAAAAGAGGAAAAAAATTGAAATTTCGCTAAAATTATTCGTTTTTCTTGCTTTTTTCGGTCAAATCTCGATAAAATAAGGAAAATTAAGAGAAAAAAGAGGAAAAAAATAGAAATTTCGCTAAAATTATTCGTTTTTCTTGCTTTTTTATGTCAAATCTCGATAAAATAAGGAAAATTTAGGGTAAAAAAGAGGAAAAAAATTGAAATTTCGCTAAAATTATTCGTTTTTCTAGCTTTTTTCGGTCAAATCTCAATAAAATAAGGAAAATTAAGGGTAAAAAAGAGGAAAAAAATTGAAATTTCGCTAAAATTATTCGTTTTTCTTGCTTTTTTCGGTCAAATCTCGATAAAATATGGAAAATTAAGGGTAAAAAAGAGGAAAAAAATTGAAATTTCGCTTAAATTATTCGTTTTTCTTGCTTTTTTCGGTCAAATATCGATAAAATAAGGAAAATTAAGGGAAAAAAAGACTAAAAAAATTGAAATTTCGCTAAAATTATTCGTTTTTCTTCCTTTTTTCGGTCAAATCTCGATAAAATAAGGAAAATTAAATGAAAAAAGAGGATAAAAATTGATATTTCGCTAAAATTATTCGTTTTTCTTGCTTTTTTACGGTAAAATCTCGATAAAATAAGGAAAATCAAGGGGAAAAAGATGAAAAAATTGATATTTCGCTAAAATTATTCGTTTTTCTTGCTTTTTTCGATCAAATCTCGATAAAATGAGGAAAATTAAGGGAAAAAACGAGGATAAAAATTGATATTTCGCTAAAATTATTCTTTTTTCTTGCTTTTTTCGGTTAAATATCGATAAAATAAGGAAAATTAAGGGAAAAAAGAGGATAAAAATTGATATTTCGCTAATATTATTCGTTTTTCTTGCTTTTTTCGGTCAAATCTCGATAAAATAAGGAAAATTAAGGGAATAAAAGAGGATAAAAATTGATATTTCGCTAAAATTATTCGTTTTTCTTGCTTTTTTCGGACAAACCTCGATAAAATAAGGAAAATTAAGGGAAAAAAAGAGGAAAAAAATTGAAATTTCGCTAAAATTATTCGTTTTTCTAGCTTTTTTCGGTCAAATCTCGATAAAATAAGGAAAACTAAGGGAAAAAAGAGGAAAAAAATAGAAATTTCACTAAAATTATTCGTTTTTCTTGCTTTTTTCGGTCAAATCTCGATAAAATAAGGAAAATTAAGGGTAAAAAAGAGGAAAAAAATTGAAATTTCGCTAAAATTATTCGTTTTTCTTGCTTTTTTCGGTCAAATCTCGATAAAATAAGGAAAATTAAGGGAAAAAAAGAGGATAAAAATTGATATTTCGCTAAAATTATTCGTTTTTCTTGCTTTTTTCGGTCAAATCTCGATAAAATAAGGAAAATTAAGGGAAAAAAGAGGAAAAAAATAGAAATTTCGCTAAAATTATTCGTTTTTCTTGCTTTTCTCGGTCAAATCTCGATAAAATAAGGAAAATTAAGGGTAGAAGAGAGGAAAAAAATAGAAATTTCGCTAAAATTATTTCTTTTTTCTTGCTTTTTTCGGTCAAATCTCGATAAAATAAGGAAAATTAAGGGAAAAAAGAGGAAAAAAATAGAAATTTCGCTAAAATTATTCGTTTTTCTTGCTTTTTTCGGTCAAATCTCGATAAAATAAGGAAAATTAAGGGTAAAAAAGAGGAAAAAAATTGAAATTTCGCTAATATTATTCGTTTTTCTTGCTTTTTTCGGTCAAATCTCGATAAAATGAGGAAAATTAAGGGAAAAAGAGAGGATAAAAATTGATATTTCGCTAAAATTATTCGTTTTTCTTGCTTTTTTCGGTCAAATATCGATAAAATAAGGAAAATCAAGGGAAAAAAGATGATAAAAATTGATATTTAGCTAAAATTATTCGTTTTTCCTGCATTTTTTGGTCAAATCTCGATAAAATGTGGAAAATTAAGGGTAAAAAAGACTAAAAAAACTGAAATTTCGCTAAAATTATTCGTTTTTCTTGCTTTTTTCGGTCAAATCTCGATAAAATAAGGAAAATTAAGGGAAAAAAAGAGGAAAAAAATTGAAATTTCGCTAAAATTATTCGTTTTTCTTGCTTTTTTCGGACAAACCTCGATAAAATAAGGAAAATTAAGGGAAAAAAAGAGGAGAAAAATTGAAATTTCGCTAAAATTATTCGTTTTTCTAGCTTTTTTCGGTCAAATCTCGTTAAAATAAGGAAAATTAAGGGAAAAAAAGAGGAGAAAAATTGAAATTTCGCTAAAATTATTCGTTTTTCTTGCTTTTCTCGGTCAAATCTCGATAAATAAGGAAAATTAAGGGTAAAAAAGAGGAAAAAAATTGAAATTTCGCTAAAATTATTCGTTTTTCTAGCTTTTTTCGGTCAAATCTCGATAAAATAAGGAAAATTAAGGGAAAAAAGAGGAAAAAAATTGAAATTTCGCTTAAATTATTCGTTTTTCTTGCTTTTTTCGGTCAAATCTCGATAAAATAAGGAAAATTAAGGGAATAAAAGAGGATAAAAATTGATATTTCGCTAAAATTATTCGTTTTTCTTGCTTTTTTCGGTCAAATCTCGATAAAATAAGGAAAATTAAGGGAAAAAAGTGGAAAAAAATAGAAATTTTGCTAAAATTATTCGTTTTTCTTGCTTTTCTCGGTCAAATCTCGATAAATAAGGAAAATTAAGGGTAAAAAATAGGAAAAAAATTGAAATTTCGCTAAAATTATTCGTTTTTCTTGCTTTTTTCGGTCAAATCTCGATAAAATAAGGAAAATTAAGGGAATAAAAGAGGATAAAAATTGATATTTCGCTAAAATTATTCGTTTTTCTTGCTTTTTTCGGTCAAATCTCGATAAAATAAGGAAAATTGAGGGAATAAAAGAGGATAAAAATTGATATTTCGCTAAAATTTTTCGTTTTTCTTGCTTTTTTCGGACAAACCTCGATAAAATAAGGAAAATTAAGGGAAAAAAAGAGGAAAAAAATTGAAATTTCGCTAAAATTATTCGTTTTTCTAGCTTTGTTCGGTCAAATCTCGATAAAATAAGGAAAATTAAGGGAAAAAAGAGGAAAAAAATTGAAATTTCGCTAAAATTATTCGTTTTTCTTGCTTTTTTATGTCAAATCTCGATAAAATAAGGAAAATTAAGGGAATAAAAGAGGATAAAAATTGATATTTCGCTAAAATTATTCGTTTTTCTTGCTTTTTTCGGACAAACCTCGATAAAATAAGGAAAATTAATGGGGAAAAAAAGAGGAAAAAAATTGAAATTTCGCTAAAATTATTCGTTTTTCTAGCTTTTTTCGGTCAAATCTCGATAAAATAAGGAAAATTAAGGGAAAAAAGAGGATAAAAATTGATATTTTGCTAAAATTATTCGTTTTTCTTACTTTTTTCGGTCAAATCTCGATAAAATAAGGATAATTAAGGGTAAAAAAGAGGAAAAAAATTGAAATTTCGCTAAAATTATTCGTTTTTCTTGCTTTTTTCGGTCAAATCTCGATAAAATAAGGAAAATTAAGGGAAAAAAAGAGGAAAAAAATTGAAATTTCGCTAAAATTATTCGTTTTTCTTGCTTTTTCGGTCAAATCTCGATAAAATAAGGAAAATTAAGGGAATAAAAGAGGATAAAAATTGATATTTCGCTAAAATTATTCGTTTTTCTTGCTTTTATCGGACAAATCTCGATAAAATAAGGAAAATTAAGGGAAAAAAGAGGAAAAAAATTGAAATTTCGCTAAAATTATTCGTTTTTCTTGCTTTTTTATGTCAAATCTCGATAAAATAAGGAAAATTAAGCGAAAAAAAGACTAAAAAAATTGAAATTACGCTAAAATTATTCGTTTTTCTTGCTTTTTTCGGACAAACCTCGATAAAATAAGGAAAATTAATGGGGAAAAAAAGAGGAAAAAAATTGAAATTTCGCTAAAATTATTCGTTTTTCTAGATTTTTTCGGTCAAATCTCAATAAAATAAGGGAAAAAAGAGGATAAAAATTGATATTTTGCTAAAATGATTCGTTTTTCTTACTTTTTTCGGTCAAATCTCGATAAAATAAGGAAAATTAAGGGAAAAAAGAGGATAAAATTGATATTTCACTAAAATTAGTCGTTTTTCTTGCTTTTTACGGTCAAATCTCGATAAAATAAGGAAAATTAAGGGAAAAAAAAGAGGAAAAAAATTGAAATTTCGCTAAAATTATTCGTTTTTCTTGCTTTTTTCGGTCAAATCTCGATAAAATGAGGAAAATTAAGGGAAAAAACGAGGATAAAAATTGATATTTCGCTAAAATTATTCGTTTTTCTTGCTTTTTTCGGTCAAATATCGATAAAATAAGGAAAATCAAGGGAAAAAAGATGATAAAAATGATATTTAGCTAAAATTATTCGTTTTTCTTGCTTTTTTCGGTCAAATCTCGATAAAATAAGGAAAATTAAGGGAAAAAAAGAGGAAAAAAATTGAAATTTCGCTAAAATTATTCGTTTTTCTTGCTTTTTTATGTCAAATCTCGATAAAATAAGGAAAATTAAGGGAATAAAAGAAAAAAAAAATTGAAATTTCGCTAAAATTATTCGTTTTTCTTGCTTTTTTCGGTCAAATCTCGATAAAATATGGAAAATTAAGGGAATAAAAGAGGATAAAAATTGATATTTCGCTAAAATTTTTCGTTTTTCTTGCTTTTTTCGGACAAACCTCGATAAAATAAGGAAAATTAAGGGAAAAAAAGAGGAAAAAAATTGAAATTTCGCTAAAATTATCCGTTTTTCTTGCTTTTTTCGGTCAAATCTCGATAAAATAAGGAAAATTAAGGGTAAAAAGGAGGAAAAAAATTGAAATTTTGCTAAAATTATTCGTTTTTCTTGCTTTTTTCGGTCAAATCTCGATAAAATGAGGAAAATTAAGGGAAAAAACGAGGATAAAAATTGATATTTCGCTAAAATTATTCGTTTTTCTTGCTTTTTTCGGTCAAATATCGATAAAATAAGGAAAATCAAGGGAAAAGAGATGATAAAAATTGATATTTAGCTAAAATTATTCGTTTTTCTTGCTTTTTTCGGTCAAATCTCGATAAAATGTGGAAAATTAAGGGAAAAAAAGACTAAAAAAATTGAAATTTCGCTAAAATTATTCGTTTTTCTTGCTTTTTACGGTCAAATCTCGATGAAATAAGGAAAATTAAGGGAAAAAAAGAGGATAAAAATTGATATTTCGCTAAAATTTTTCGTTTTTCTTGCTTTTTTCGGACAAACCTCGATAAAATAAGGAAAATTAAAGGAAAAAAAGAGGAAAAAAATTGAAATTTCGCTAAAATTATTCGTTTTTCTAGCTTTTTTCGGTCAAATCTCTATAAAATAAGGAAAATTAAGGGAAAAAAGAGGAAAAAAATTAAAATTTCGCTAAAATTATTCGTTTTTCTTGCTTTTTTCGGTCAAATCTCGATAAAATAAGGAAAATTATGGGAAAAAAAGAGGATAAAAATTGATATTTTGCTAAAATTATTCGTTTTTCTTGCTTTTTTCGGTCAAATCTCGATAAAATAAGGAAAATTAAGGGTAGAAAAGAGGAAAAAAATAGAAATTTCGCTAAAATTATTCGTTTTTCTTGATTTTTTCGGTCAAATCTCGATAAAATAAGGAAAATTAAGGGAAAAAAGAGGAAAAAAATAGAAATTTCGCTAAAATTATTCGTTTTTCTTGCTTTTTTCGGTCAAATCTCGATAAAATGAGGAAAATTAAGGGAAAAAGAGAGGATAAAAATTGATATTTCGCTAAAATTATTCGTTTTTCTTGCTTTTTTTGGTCAAATATCGATAAAATAAGGAAAATCAAGGGAAAAAAGATGATAAAAATTGATATTTAGCTAAAATTATTCGTTTTTCTTGCATTTTTCGGTCAAATCTCGATAAAATGTGGAAAATTAAGGGAAAAAAAGACTAAAAAAACTGAAATTTCGCTAAAATTATTCGTTTTTCTTGCTTTTTTCGGTCAAATCTCGATAAAATAAGGAAAATTAAGGGAAAAAAAGAGGAAAAAAATTGAAATTTCGCTAAAATTATTCGTTTTTCTTTCTTTTTTCGGTCAAATCTCGATAAAATAAGGAAAATTAACGGAATAAAAGAGGATAAAAATTGATATTTCGCTAAAATTATTCGTTTTTCTTGCTTTTTTCGGACAAACCTCGATAAAATAAGGAAAATTAAGGGAAAAAAAGAGGAGAAAAATTGAAATTTCACTAAAATTATTCGTTTTTCTAGCTTTTTTCGGTCAAATCTCGATAAAATAAGGAAAATTAAGGGAAAAAAAGAGGAAAAAAATTGAAATTTCGCTAAAATTATTCGTTTTTTTTGCTTTTTTCGGTCAAATCTCGATAAAATAAGGAAAATTAAGGGAAAAAAGAGGAAAAAAATTGAAATTTCGCTAAAATTATTCGTTTTTCTTGCTTTTTTCGGTCAAATCTCGATAAAATAAGGAAAATTAAGAGAAAAAAGAGGAAAAAAATAGAAATTTCGCTAAAATTATTCGTTTTTCTTGCTTTTTTATGTCAAATCTCGATAAAATAAGGAAAATTTAGGGTAAAAAAGAGGAAAAAAATTGAAATTTCGCTAAAATTATTCGTTTTTCTAGCTTTTTTCGGTCAAATCTCGATAAAATAAGGAAAATTAAGGGTAAAAAAGAGGAAAAAAATTGAAATTTCGCTAAAATTATTCGTTTTTCTTGCTTTTTTCGGTCAAATCTCGATAAAATATGGAAAATTAAGGGTAAAAAAGAGGAAAAAAATTGAAATTTCGCTTAAATTATTCGTTTTTCTTGCTTTTTTCGGTCAAATATCGATAAAATAAGGAAAATTAAGGGAAAAAAAGACTAAAAAAATTGAAATTTCGCTAAAATTATTCGTTTTTCTTCCTTTTTTCGGTCAAATCTCGATAAAATAAGGAAAATTAAATGAAAAAAGAGGATAAAAATTGATATTTCGCTAAAATTATTCGTTTTTCTTGCTTTTTTACGGTAAAATCTCGATAAAATAAGGAAAATCAAGGGGAAAAAGATGAAAAAATTGATATTTCGCTAAAATTATTCGTTTTTCTTGCTTTTTTCGATCAAATCTCGATAAAATGAGGAAAATTAAGGGAAAAAACGAGGATAAAAATTGATATTTCGCTAAAATTATTCTTTTTTCTTGCTTTTTTCGGTTAAATATCGATAAAATAAGGAAAATTAAGGGAAAAAAGAGGATAAAAATTGATATTTCGCTAATATTATTCGTTTTTCTTGCTTTTTTCGGTCAAATCTCGATAAAATAAGGAAAATTAAGGGAATAAAAGAGGATAAAAATTGATATTTCGCTAAAATTATTCGTTTTTCTTGCTTTTTTCGGACAAACCTCGATAAAATAAGGAAAATTAAGGGAAAAAAAGAGGAAAAAAATTGAAATTTCGCTAAAATTATTCGTTTTTCTAGCTTTTTTCGGTCAAATCTCGATAAAATAAGGAAAACTAAGGGAAAAAAGAGGAAAAAAATAGAAATTTCACTAAAATTATTCGTTTTTCTTGCTTTTTTCGGTCAAATCTCGATAAAATAAGGAAAATTAAGGGTAAAAAAGAGGAAAAAAATTGAAATTTCGCTAAAATTATTCGTTTTTCTTGCTTTTTTCGGTCAAATCTCGATAAAATAAGGAAAATTAAGGGAAAAAAAGAGGATAAAAATTGATATTTCGCTAAAATTATACGTTTTTCTTGCTTTTTTCGGTCAAATCTCGATAAAATAAGGAAAATTAAGGGAAAAAAGAGGAAAAAAATAGAAATTTCGCTAAAATTATTCGTTTTTCTTGCTTTTCTCGGTCAAATCTCGATAAAATAAGGAAAATTAAGGGTAGAAGAGAGGAAAAAAATAGAAATTTCGCTAAAATTATTTCTTTTTTCTTGCTTTTTTCGGTCAAATCTCGATAAAATAAGGAAAATTAAGGGAAAAAAGAGGAAAAAAATAGAAATTTCGCTAAAATTATTCGTTTTTCTTGCTTTTTTCGGTCAAATCTCGATAAAATAAGGAAAATTAAGGGTAAAAAAGAGGAAAAAAATTGAAATTTCGCTAATATTATTCGTTTTTCTTGCTTTTTTCGGTCAAATCTCGATAAAATGAGGAAAATTAAGGGAAAAAGAGAGGATAAAAATTGATATTTCGCTAAAATTATTCGTTTTTCTTGCTTTTTTCGGTCAAATATCGATAAAATAAGGAAAATCAAGGGAAAAAAGATGATAAAAATTGATATTTAGCTAAAATTATTCGTTTTTCCTGCATTTTTTGGTCAAATCTCGATAAAATGTGGAAAATTAAGGGTAAAAAAGACTAAAAAAACTGAAATTTCGCTAAAATTATTCGTTTTTCTTGCTTTTTTCGGTCAAATCTCGATAAAATAAGGAAAATTAAGGGAAAAAAAGAGGAAAAAAATTGAAATTTCGCTAAAATTATTCGTTTTTCTTGCTTTTTTCGGACAAACCTCGATAAAATAAGGAAAATTAAGGGAAAAAAAGAGGAGAAAAATTGAAATTTCGCTAAAATTATTCGTTTTTCTAGCTTTTTTCGGTCAAATCTCGTTAAAATAAGGAAAATTAAGGGAAAAAAAGAGGAAAAAAATTGAAATTTCGCTAAAATTATTCGTTTTTCTTGCTTTTTTCGGTCAAATCTCGATAAAATAAGGAAAATTAAGGGAAAAAAGAGGAAAAAAATTGAAATTTCGCTAAAATTATTCGTTTTTCTTGCTTTTTTCGGTCAAATCTCGATAAAATAAGGAAAATTAAGAGAAAAAAGAGGAAATAAATAGAAATTTCGCTAAAATTATTCGTTTTTCTTGCTTTTTTATGTCAAATCTCGATAAAATAAGGAAAATTAAGGGTAAAAAAGAGGAAAAAAATTGAAATTTAGCTAAAATTATTCGTTTTTCTAGCTTTTTTCGGTCAAATCTCGATAAAATAAGGAAAATTAAGGGTAAAAACGAGGAAAAAAATTGAAATATCGCTAAAATTATTCGTTTTTCTTGCTTTTTTCGGTCAAATCTCGATAAAATAAGGAAAATTAAGGGTAAAAAAGAGGAAAAAAATTGAAATTTTGCTTAAATTATTCGTTTTTCTTGCTTTTTTGGGTCAAATATCGATAAAATAAGGAAAATTAAGGGAAAAAAAGACTAAAAAAATTGAAATTTCGCTAACATTATTCGTTTTTCTTGCTTCTTTTGGTCAAATCTCGATAAAATAAGGAAAATGAAGGGAAAAAGAGAGGATAAATTTGATATTTCGCTAAAATTATTCGTTTTTCTTGCTTTTTTCGGTCAAATCTCGATAAAATAAGCAAAATTAAGGGTAAAAAAGAGGAAAAAAATTGAAATTTCGCTAAAATTATTCGTTTTTCTTTCTTTTTTCGGACAAACCTCGATAAAATAAGGAAAATTAAGGGAAAAAAGAGGAAAAAAATTGAAATTTCGCTTAAATTATTCGTTTTTCTTGCTTTTTTCGGTCAAATCTCGATAAAATAAGGAAAATTAAGGGAAAAAAGAGGAAAAAAATTGAAATTTCGCTAAAATTAAAAAAAAAGGAAAATTAAGGGAAAAAAGAGGATAAAAATTGATATTTTGCTAAAATTATTCGTTTTTCTCACTTTTTTCGGTCAAATCTCGATAAAATAAGGATAATTAAGGGTAAAAAAGAGGAAAAAAATTGAAATTTCGCTAAAATTATTCGTTTTTCTTGCTTTTTTCGGTCAAATCTCGATAAAATAAGGAAAATAAAGGGAAAAAAAGAGGAAAAAAATTGAAATTTCGCTAAAATTATTCGTTTTTCTTGCTTTTTCGGTCAAATCTCGATAAAATAAGGAAAATTAAGGGAATAAAAGAGGATAAAAATTGATATTTCGCTAAAATTATTCGTTTTTCTTGCTTTTATCGGACAAATCTCGATAAAATAAGGAAAATTAAGGGAAAAAAGAGGAAAAAAATAGAAATTTCGCTAAAATTATTCGTTTTTCTTGCTTTTTTATGTCAAATCTCGATAAAATAAGGAAAATTAAGGGAAAAAAAAGAGGAAAAAAATTGATATTTCGCTAAAATTATTCGTTTTTCTTGCTTTTTTCGGTCAAATCTCGATAAAATAAGGAAAATTAAGGGAAAAAAGAGGAAAAAAATAGAAATTTCGCTAAAATTATTCGTTTTTCTTGCTTTTTTCGGTCAAATCTCGATAAAATAAGGAAAATTAAGGGTAAAAAAGAGGAAAAAAATTGAAATTTCGCTAATATTATTCGTTTTTCTTGCTTTTTTCGGTCAAATCTCGATAAAATGAGGAAAATTAAGGGAAAAAGAGAGGATAAAAATTGATATTTCGCTAAAATTATTCGTTTTTCTTGCTTTTTTCGGTCAAATATCGATAAAATAAGGAAAATCAAGGGAAAAAAGATGATAAAAATTGATATTTAGCTAAAATTATTCGTTTTTCCTACATTTTTTGGTCAAATCTCGATAAAATGTGGAAAATTAAGGGAAAAAAAGACTAAAAAAACTGAAATTTCGCTAAAATTATTCGTTTTTCTTGCTTTTTTCGGTCAAATCTCGATAAAATAAGGAAAATTAAGGGAAAAAAAGAGGAAAAAAATTGAAATTTCGCTAAAATTATTCGTTTTTCTTGCTTTTTTCGGACAAACCTCGATAAAATAAGGAAAATTAAGGGAAAAAAAGAGGAGAAAAATTGAAATTTCGCTAAAATTATTCGTTTTTCTAGCTTTTTTCGGTCAAATCTCGTTAAAATAAGGAAAATTAAGGGAAAAAAAGAGGAAAAAAATTGAAATTTCGCTAAAATTATTCGTTTTTCTTGCTTTTTTCGGTCAAATCTCGATAAAATAAGGAAAATTAAGGGAAAAAAGAGGAAAAAAATTGAAATTTCGCTAAAATTATTCGTTTTTCTTGCTTTTTTCGGTCAAATCTCGATAAAATAAGGAAAATTAAGAGAAAAAAGAGGAAATAAATAGAAATTTCGCTAAAATTATTCGTTTTTCTTGCTTTTTTATGTCAAATCTCGATAAAATAAGGAAAATTAAGGGTAAAAAAGAGGAAAAAAATTGAAATTTAGCTAAAATTATTCGTTTTTCTAGCTTTTTTCGGTCAAATCTCGATAAAATAAGGAAAATTAAGGGTAAAAACGAGGAAAAAAATTGAAATATCGCTAAAATTATTCGTTTTTCTTGCTTTTTTCGGTCAAATCTCGATAAAATAAGGAAAATTAAGGGTAAAAAAGAGGAAAAAAATTGAAATTTTGCTTAAATTATTCGTTTTTCTTGCTTTTTTGGGTCAAATATCGATAAAATAAGGAAAATTAAGGGAAAAAAAGACTAAAAAAATTGAAATTTCGCTAACATTATTCGTTTTTCTTGCTTCTTTTGGTCAAATCTCGATAAATAAGGAAAATGAAGGGAAAAAGAGAGGATAAATTTGATATTTCGCTAAAATTATTCGTTTTTCTTGCTTTTTTCGGTCAAATCTCGATAAAATAAGCAAAATTAAGGGTAAAAAAGAGGAAAAAAATTGAAATTTCGCTAAAATTATTCGTTTTTCTTGCTTTTTTCGATCAAATCTCGATAAAATGAGGAAAATTAAGGGAAAAAACGAGGATAAAAATTGATATTTCGCTAAAATTATTCGTTTTTCTTGCTTTTTTCGGTTAAATCTCGATAAAATAAGGAAAATTAAGGGAATAAAAGAGGATAAAAATTGATATTTCGCTAAAATTATTCGTTTTTCTTTCTTTTTTCGGACAAACCTCGATAAAATAAGGAAAATTAAGGGAAAAAAAGAGGAGAAAAATTGAAATTTCGCTAAAATTATTCGTTTTTCTTGCTTTTCTCGGTCAAATCTCGATAAATAAGGAAAATTAAGGGTAAAAAAGAGGAAAAAAATTGAAATTTCGCTAAAATTATTCGTTTTTCTAGCTTTTTTCGGTCAAATCTCGATAAAATAAGGAAAATTAAGGGAAAAAAGAGGAAAAAAATTGAAATTTCGCTTAAATTATTCGTTTTTCTTGCTTTTTTCGGTCAAATCTCGATAAAATAAGGAAAATTAAGGGAATAAAAGAGGATAAAAATTGATATTTCGCTAAAATTATTCGTTTTTCTTGCTTTTTTCGGTCAAATCTCGATAAAATAAGGAAAATTAAGGGAAAAAAGTGGAAAAAAATAGAAATTTTGCTAAAATTATTCGTTTTTCTTGCTTTTCTCGGTCAAATCTCGATAAATAAGGAAAATTAAGGGTAAAAAATAGGAAAAAAATTGAAATTTCGCTAAAATTATTCGTTTTTCTTGCTTTTTTCGGTCAAATCTCGATAAAATAAGGAAAATTAAGGGAATAAAAGAGGATAAAAATTGATATTTCGCTAAAATTATTCGTTTTTCTTGCTTTTTTCGGTCAAATCTCGATAAAATAAGGAAAATTGAGGGAATAAAAGAGGATAAAAATTGATATTTCGCTAAAATTTTTCGTTTTTCTTGCTTTTTTCGGACAAACCTCGATAAAATAAGGAAAATTAAGGGAAAAAAAGAGGAAAAAAATTGAAATTTCGCTAAAATTATTCGTTTTTCTAGCTTTTTTCGGTCAAATCTCGATAAAATAAGGAAAATTAAGGGAAAAAAGAGGAAAAAAATTGAAATTTCGCTAAAATTATTCGTTTTTCTTGCTTTTTTATGTCAAATCTCGATAAAATAAGGAAAATTAAGGGAATAAAAGAGGATAAAAATTGATATTTCGCTAAAATTATTCGTTTTTCTTGCTTTTTTCGGACAAACCTCGATAAAATAAGGAAAATTAATGGGGAAAAAAAGAGGAAAAAAATTGAAATTTCGCTAAAATTATTCGTTTTTCTAGCTTTTTTCGGTCAAATCTCGATAAAATAAGGAAAATTAAGGGAAAAAAGAGGATAAAAATTGATATTTTGCTAAAATTATTCGTTTTTCTTACTTTTTTCGGTCAAATCTCGATAAAATAAGGATAATTAAGGGTAAAAAAGAGGAAAAAAATTGAAATTTCGCTAAAATTATTCGTTTTTCTTGCTTTTTTCGGTCAAATCTCGATAAAATAAGGAAAATTAAGGGAAAAAAAGAGGAAAAAAATTGAAATTTCGCTAAAATTATTCGTTTTTCTTGCTTTTTCGGTCAAATCTCGATAAAATAAGGAAAATTAAGGGAATAAAAGAGGATAAAAATTGATATTTCGCTAAAATTATTCGTTTTTCTTGCTTTTATCGGACAAATCTCGATAAAATAAGGAAAATTAAGGGAAAAAAGAGGAAAAAAATTGAAATTTCGCTAAAATTATTCGTTTTTCTTGCTTTTTTATGTCAAATCTCGATAAAATAAGGAAAATTAAGCGAAAAAAAGACTAAAAAAATTGAAATTACGCTAAAATTATTCGTTTTTCTTGCTTTTTTCGGACAAACCTCGATAAAATAAGGAAAATTAATGGGGAAAAAAAGAGGAAAAAAATTGAAATTTCGCTAAAATTATTCGTTTTTCTAGATTTTTTCGGTCAAATCTCAATAAAATAAGGGAAAAAAGAGGATAAAAATTGATATTTTGCTAAAATGATTCGTTTTTCTTACTTTTTTCGGTCAAATCTCGATAAAATAAGGAAAATTAAGGGAAAAAAGAGGATAAAATTGATATTTCACTAAAATTATTCGTTTTTCTTGCTTTTTACGGTCAAATCTCGATAAAATAAGGAAAATTAAGGGAAAAAAAAGAGGAAAAAAATTGAAATTTCGCTAAAATTATTCGTTTTTCTTGCTTTTTTCGGTCAAATCTCGATAAAATGAGGAAAATTAAGGGAAAAAACGAGGATAAAAATTGATATTTCGCTAAAATTATTCGTTTTTCTTGCTTTTTTCGGTCAAATATCGATAAAATAAGGAAAATCAAGGGAAAAAAGATGATAAAAATGATATTTAGCTAAAATTATTCGTTTTTCTTGCTTTTTTCGGTCAAATCTCGATAAAATAAGGAAAATTAAGGGAAAAAAAGAGGAAAAAAATTGAAATTTCGCTAAAATTATTCGTTTTTCTTGCTTTTTTCGGTCAAATCTCGATAAAATAAGGAAAATTAAGGGAATAAAAGAAAAAAAAAATTGAAATTTCGCTAAAATTATTCGTTTTTCTTGCTTTTTTCGGTCAAATCTCGATAAAATATGGAAAATTAAGGGAATAAAAGAGGATAAAAATTGATATTTCGCTAAAATTTTTCGTTTTTCTTGCTTTTTTCGGACAAACCTCGATAAAATAAGGAAAATTAAGGGAAAAAAAGAGGAAAAAAATTGAAATTTCGCTAAAATTATTCGTTTTTCTAGCTTTTTTCGGTCAAATCTCGATAAAATAAGGAAAATTAAGGGAAAAAAGAGGAAAAAAATTGAAATTTCGCTAAAATTATTCGTTTTTCTTGCTTTTTTATGTCAAATCTCGATAAAATAAGGAAAATTAAGGGAATAAAAGAGGATAAAAATTGATATTTCGCTAAAATTATTCGTTTTTCTTGCTTTTTTCGGTCAAAACTCGGTAAAATAAGGAAAATTAAGGGAAAAAAGTGGAAAAAAATAGAAATTTCGCTAAAATTATTCGTTTTTCTTGCTTTTCTCGGTCAAATCTCGATAAATAAGGAAAATAAAGGGTAAAAAAGAGGAAAAAAATTGAAATTTCGCTAAAATTATTCGTTTTTCTTGCTTTTTTCGGTCAAATCTCAATAAAATGAGGAAAATTAAGGGAAAAAACGAGGATAAAAATTGATATTTCGCTAAAATTATTCGTTTTTCTTGCTTTTTTCGGTCAAATCTCGATAAAATAAGGAAAATTAAGGGAATAAAAGAGGATAAAAATTGATATTTCGCTAAAATTCTTCGTTTTTCTTGCTTTTTTCGGACAAACCTCGATAAAATAAGGAAAATTAAGGGAAAAAAAGAGGAAAAAAATTGAAATTTCGCTAAAATTATTCGTTTTTCTAGCTTTTTTCGGTCAAATCTCGATAAAATAAGGAAAATTAAGGGATAAAAGAGGAAAAAAATTGAAATTTCGCTAAAATTATTCGTTTTTCTTGCTTTTTTATGTCAAATCTCGATAAAATAAGGAAAATTAAGGGAATAAAAGAGGAAAAAATTGATATTTCGCTAAAATTATTCGTTTTTCTTGCTTTTTTCGGTCAAATCTCGATAAAATAAGGAAAATTAAGGGAAAAAAGTGGAAAAAAATAGAAATTTCGCTAAAATTATTCGTTTTTCTTGCTTTTCTCGGTCAAATCTCGATAAATAAGGAAAATTAGGGGTAAAAAATAGGAAAAAAATTGAAATTTCGCTAAAATTATTCGTTTTTCTTGCTTTTTTCGGTCAAATCTCGATAAAATGAGGAAAATTAAGGGAAAAAACGAGGATAAAAATTGATATTTCGCTAAAATTATTCGTTTTTCTTGCTTTTTTCGGTCAAATCTCGATAAAATAAGGAAAATTAAGGGAAAAAAAGAGGAAAAAAATTGAAATTTCGCTAAAATTATTCGTTTTTCTTGCTTTTTTCGGTCAAATCTCGATAAAATAAGGAAAATTAAGGGAATAAAAGAGGATAAAAATTGATATTTCGCTAAAATTTTTCGTTTTTCTTGCTTTTTTCGGACAAACCTCGATAAAATAAGGAAAATTAAGGGAAAAAAAGAGGAAAAAAATTGAAATTGCGCTAAAATTATTCGTTTTTCTAGCTTTTTTCGGTCAAATACCGATAAAATAAGGAAAATCAAGGGAAAAAAGATGATAAAAATGATATTTAGCTAAAATTATTCGTTTTTCTTGCTTTTTTCGGTCCAATCTCGATAAAATAAGGAAAATTAAGGGAAAAAAAGAGGAAAAAAATTGAAATTTCGCTAAAATTATTCGTTTTTCTTGCTTTTTTCGGTCAAATCTCGATAAAATAAGGAAAATTAAGGGAATAAAAGAGGATAAAAATTGATATTTCGCTAAAATTTTTCGTTTTTCTTGCTTTTTTTGTCAAATCTCGATAAAATAAGGAAAATTAAGGGAAAAAAGAGGAAAAAAATCGAAATTTCGCTAAAATTATTCGTTTTTCTTGCTTTTCTATGTCAAATCTCGATAAAATAAGGAAAATTAAGGGAATAAAAGAGGATAAAAATTGATATTTCGCTAAAATTATTCGTTTTTCTTGCTTTTTTCGGACAAACCTCGATAAAATAAGGAAAATTAATGGGGAAAAAAAGAGGAAAAAAATTGAAATTTCGCTAAAATTATTCGTTTTCTAGCTTTTTTCGGTCAAATCTCGATAAAATAAGGAAAATTAAGGGAAAAAAGAGGATAAAAATTGATATTTTGCTAAAATTATTCGTTTTTCTTACTTTTTTCGGTCAAATCTCGATAAAATAAGGATAAATAAGGGTAAAAAAGAGGAAAAAAATTGAAATTTCGCTAAAATTATTCGGTTTCTTGCTTTTTTCGGTCAAATCTCGATAAAATAAGGAAAATTAAGGGAAAAAAAGAGGAAAAAAATTGAAATTTCGCTAAAATTATTCGTTTTTCTTGCTTTTTTCGGTCAAATCTCGATAAAATAAGGAAAATTAAGGGAATAAAAGAGGATAAAAATTGATATTTCGCTAAAATTATTCGTTTTTCTTGCTTTTATCGGACAAATCTCGATAAAATAAGGAAAATTAAGGGAAAAAAGAGGAAAAAAATTGAAATTTCGCTAAAATTATTCGTTTTTCTTGCTTTTTTATGTCAAATCTCGATAAAATAAGGAAAATTAAGGGAAAAAAAGACTAAAAAAATTGAAATTACGCTAAAATTATTCGTTTTTCTTGCTTTTTTCGGACAAACCTCGATAAAATAAGGAAAATTAATGGGGAAAAAAAGAGGAAAAAAATTGAAATTTCGCTAAAATTATTCGTTTTTCTAGCTTTTTTCGGTCAAATCTCAATAAAATAAGGGAAAAAAGAGGATAAAAATTGATATTTTGCTAAAATGATTCGTTTTTCTTACTGTTTTCGGTCAAATCTCGATAAAATAAGGAAAATTAAGGGTAAAAATGAGGAAAAAAATTGAAATTTCGATAAAATTATTCGTTTTTCTTGCTTTTTTCGTTCAAATCTCGATAAAATAAGGAAAATTAAGGGTTAAAAAGAGGAAAAAAATTGAAATTTTGCTAAAATTATTCGTTTTTCTAGCTTTTTTCGGTCAAATCTCGATAAAATAAGGAAAATTAAGGGTTAAAAAGAGGAAAAAAATTGAAATTTCGCTAAAATTATTCGTTTTTCTTGCTTTTTTCTGTCAAATCTCGATAAAATGGGGAAAATTAAGGGAAAAAACGAGGAAAAAAAATTGAAATTTCGATAAAATTATTCGTTTTTCTAGCTTTTTTCGGTCAAATCTCGATAAAATAAGGAAAATTAAGGGTTAAAAAGAGGAAAAAAATTGAAATTTCGCTAAAACTATTCGTTTTTCTAGCTTTTTTCGGTCAAATCTCGATAAAATAAGGAAAATTAAGGGTTAAAAAGAGGAAACAAATTGAAATTTTGCTAAAATTATTCGTTTTTCTTGCTTTTTTCGGTCAAATCTCGATAAAATGGGGAAAATTAAGGGAAAAAACGAGGATAAAAATTGATATTTCGCTATAATTATTCGTTTTTCTTGCTTTTTTCGATCAAATATCGACAAAATAAGGAAAATCAAGGGAAAAAAAGAGGAAAAAAATTGAAATTTCGCTAAAATTATTCGTTTTTCTTGCTTTTTTCGGTCAAATCTCGATAAAATAAGGAAAATTAAGGGAATAAAAGAGGATAAAAATTGATATTTCGCTAAAATTATTCGTTTTTCTTGCTTTTTTCGGACAAACCTCGATAAAATAAGGAAAATTAAGGTAAAAAAAGAGGAAAAAAATTGAAATTTCGCTAAAATTATTCGTTTTTCTAGCTTTTTTCGGTCAAATCTCGATAAAATAAGGAAAATTAAGGGAAAAAAGTGGAAAAAAATTGAAATTTCGCTAAAATTATTCGTTTTTCTTGCTTTTTTATGTCAAATCTCGATAAAATAAGGAAAATTAAGGGAATAAAAGAGGATAAAAATTGATATTTCGCTAAAATTATTCATTTTTCTTGCTTTTTTCGGACAAACCTCGATAAAATAAGGAAAATTAATGGGGAAAAAAAGAGGAAAAAAATTGAAATTTCGCTAAAATTATTCGTTTTTCTAGCTTTTTTCGGTCAAATCTCGATAAAATAAGGAAAATTAAGGGTAAAAAGAGGATAAAAATTGATATTTTGCTAAAATTATTCGTTTTTCTTACTTTTTTCGGTCAAATCTTGATAAAATAAGGAAAATTCAGGGAAAAAAAGAGGAAAAAAATTGAAATTTCGCTAAAATTATTCGTTTTTCTTGCTTTTTTATGTCAAATCTCGATAAAATAAGGAAAATTAAGGGAAAAAAAGACTAAAAAAATTGAAATTTCGCTAAAATTATTCGTTTTTCTTGCTTTTTTCGGTCAAATCTCGATAAAATAAGGAAAGTTAAGGGAAAAAAGAGGATAAAAATTGATATTTCGCTAAAATTTTTCGTTTTTCTTGCTTTTTTCGGTCAAATCTAGATAAAATAAGGAAAATCAAGGGGAAAAAGATGATAAAAATCGATATTTCGCTAAAATTATTCGTTTTTCTTGCTTTTTTCGGTCAAATCTAGATAAAATGAGGAAAATTAAGGGAAAAAAGAGGAAAAAAATTGAAATTTCGCTAAAATTATTCGTTTTTCTTGCTTTTTCGGTCAAATCTTGATAAAAATAAGGAAAATTAAGGGTAAAAAAGAGGAAAAAAATTGAAATTTCGCTAAAATTATTCGTTTTTCTTGCTTCTTTTGGTCAAATCTCGATAAAATAAGGAAAATTAAGGGAAAAAAAGAGGAAAAAAATTAAAATTTCGCTGAAATTATTCGTTTTTCTTGCTTTTTACGGTCAAATCTCGATAAAATAAGGAAAATTAAGGGAAAAAAAGAATATAAATTTGATATTTCGCTAAAATTATTCGTTTTTCTTGCTTTTTTCGGTCAAATCTCGATAAAATAAGGAAAATTAAGGGAAAAAAGAGGATAAAATTGATATTTCACTAAAATTATTCGTTTTTCTTGCTTTTTTCGGTCAAATCTCGTTAAAATAAGGAAAATTAAGGGAAAAAAAAGAGGAAAAAAATTGAAATTTCGCTAAAATTATTCGTTTTTCTTGCTTTTTTCGGTCAAATCTCGATAAAATGAGGAAAATTAAGGGTAAAAAAGAGGAAAAAAATTGAAATTTCGCTAAAATTATTCGTTTTTCTAGCTTTTTTCGGTCAAGTCTCGATAAAATAAGGAAAATTAAGGGTTAAAAAGAAGAAAAAAATTGAAATTTCGCTAAAATTATTCGTTTTTCTAGCTTTTTTCGGTCAAATCTCGATAAAATAAGGAAAATTAAGGGTTAAAAAGAGGAAAAAAATTGAAATTTCGCTAAAATTATTCGTTTTTCTTGCTTTTTTCGGTCAAATCTCGATAAAATGGGGAAAATTAAGGGAAAAAACGAGGATAAAAATTGATATTTCGCTAAAATTATTCGTTTTTCTTGCTTTTTTCGGTCAAATATCGACAAAATAAGGAAAATCAAGGGAAAAAAGATGATAAAAATTGATATTTAGCTAAAATTATTCGTTTTTCTCTCTTTTTTCGGTCTAATCTCGATAAAATGTGGAAAATTAAGGGAAAAAAAGACTAAAAAAATTGAAATTTCGCTAAAATTATTCGTTTTTCTTGCTTTTTTCGGTCAAATCTCGGTAAAATAAGGAAAATTAAGGGAAAAAAAGAGGAAAAAAATTGAAATTTCGCTAAAATTATTCGTTTTTCTTGCTTTTTTCGGTCAAATCTCGATAAAATAAGGAAAATTAAGGGAATAAAAGAGGATAAAAATTGATATTTCGCTAAAATTATTCGTTTTTCTTGCTTTTTTCGGACAAACCTCGATAAAATAAGGAAAATTAAGGGAAAAAAAGAGGAAAAAAATTGAAATTTCGCTAAAATTATTCGTTTTTCTAGCTTTTTTCGGTCAAATCTCGATAAAATAAGGAAAATTAAGGGAAAAAAGAGGAAAAAAATTGAAATTTCGCTAAAATTATTCGTTTTTCTTGCTTTTTTATGTCAAATCTCGATAAAATAAGGAAAATTAAGGGAATAAAAGAGGATAAAAATTGATATTTCGCTAAAATTATTCATTTTTCTTGCTTTTTTCGGACAAACCTCGATAAAATAAGGAAAATTAGTGGGGAAAAAAAGAGGAAAAAAATTGAAATTTCGCTAAAATTATTCGTTTTTCTAGCTTTTTTCGGTCAAATCTCAATAAAATAAGGAAAATTAAGGGTAAAAAGAGGATAAAAATTGATATTTTGCTAAAATTATTCGTTTTTCTTACTTTTTTCGGTCAAATCTTGATAAAATAAGGAAAATTCAGGGAAAAAAAGAGGAAAAAAATTGAAATTTCGCTATAATTATTCGTTTTTCTTGCTTTTTTATGTCAAATCTCGATAAAATAAGGAAAATTAAGGGAAAAAAAGACTAAAAAAATTGAAATTTCGCTAAAATTATTCGTTTTTCTTGCTTTTTTTCGTCAAATCTCGATAAAATAAGGAAAATTAAGGGAAAAAAGAGGTTAAAAATTGATATTTCGCTAAAATTTTTCGTTTTTCTTGCTTTTTTCGGTCAAATCTAGATAAAATAAGGAAAATCAAGGGGAAAAAGATGATAAAAATCGATATTTCGCTAAAATTATTCGTTTTTCTTGCTTTTTTCGGTCAAATCTCGATAAAATGAGGAAAATTAAGGGAAAAAAGAGGAAAAAAATTGAAATTTCGCTAAAATTATTCGTTTTTCTTGCTTTTTCGGTCAAATCTTGATAAAATAAGGAAAATTAAGGGTAAAAAAGAGGAAAAAAATTGAAATTTCGCAAAAATTATTCGTTTTTCTTGCTTCTTTTGGTCAAATCTCGATAAAATAAGGAAAATTAAGGGAAAAAAAGAGGAAAAAAATTAAAATTTCGCTCAAATTATTCGTTTTTCTTGCTTTTTACGGTCATATCTCGATAAAATAAGGAAAATTAAGGGAAAAAAAGAGGATAAATTTGATATTTCGCTAAAATTATTCGTTTTTCTTGCTTTTTTCGGTCAAATCTCGATAAAATAAGGAAAATTAAGGGAAAAAAGAGGATAAAATTGATATTTCACTAAAATTATTCGTTTTTCTTGCTTTTTTCGGTCAAATCTCGATAAAATAAGGAAAATTAAGGGAAAAAAAAAGAGGAAAAAAATTGAAATTTCGCTAAAATTATTCGTTTTTCTTGCTTTTTTCGGTCAAATCTCGATAAAATAAGGAAAATTAAGGGTAAAAAGGAGGAAAAAAATTGAAATTTTGCTAAAATTATTCGTTTTTCTTGCTTTTTTCGGTCAAATCTCGATAAAATGAGAAAAATTAAGGGAAAAAACGAGGATAAAAATTGATATTTCGCTAAAATTATTCGTTTTTCTTGCTTTTTTCGGTCAAATATCGATAAAATAAGGAAAATCAAGGGAAAAGAGATGATAAAAATTGATATTTAGCTAAAATTATTCGTTTTTCTTGCTTTTTTCGGTCAAATCTCGATAAAATGTGGAAAATTAAGGGAAAAAAAGACTAAAAAAATCGAAATTTCGCTAAAATTATTCGTTTTTCTTGCTTTATTCGGACAAACCTCGATAAAATAAGGAAAATTAAGGGAAAAAAAGAGGAAAAAAATTGAAATTTCGCTAAAATTATTCGTTTTTCTTGCTTTTTTCGGTCAAATCTCGATAAAATAATGAAAATTAAGGGAATAAAAGAGGATAAAAATTGATATTTCGCTAAAATTTTTCGTTTTTCTTGCTTTATTCGGACAAACCTCGATAAAATAAGGAAAATTAAAGGAAAAAAAGAGGAAAAAAATTGAAATTTTGCTAAAATTATTCGTTTTTCTAGCTTTTTTCGGTCAAATCTCTATAAAATAAGGAAAATTTAGGGAAAAAAGAGGAAAAAAATTGAAATTTCGCTAAAATTATTCGTTTTTCTTGCTTTTTTATGTCAAATCTCGATAAAATAAGGAAAATTAAGGGAAAAAAAGACTAAAAAAATTGAAATTTCGCTAAAATTATTCGTTTTTCTTGCTTTTTTCGGTCAAATCTCGATAAAATAAGGAAAATTAAGGGAAAAAAGAGGATAAAAATTGATATTTCGCTAAAATTTTTCGTTTTTCTTGCTTTTTTCGGTCATTTCGGTAAAATTTTTCGTTTTTCTGGCTTTTTTCGGTCAAATCTAGATAAAATAAGGAAAATCAAGGGGAAAAAGATGATAAAAATCGATATTTCGCTAAAATTATTCGTTTTTCTTGCTTTTTTCGGTCAAATCTCGATAAAATGAGGAAAATTAAGGGAAAAAAGAGGAAAAAAATTGAAATTTCGCTAAAATTATTCGTTTTTCTTGCTTTTTCGGTCAAATCTTGATAAAATAAGGAAAATTAAGGGTAAAAAAGAGGAAAAAAATTGAAATTTCGCTAAAATTATTCGTTTTTCTTGCTTCTTTTGGTCAAATCTCGATAAAATAAGGAAAATTAATGGAAAAAAAGAGGAAAAAAATTAAAATTTCGCTCAAATTATTCGTTTTTCTTGCTTTTTACGGTCAAATCTCGATAAAATAAGGAAAATTAAGGGAAAAAAAGAGGATAAATTTGATATTTCGCTAAAATTATTCGTTTTTCTTGCTTTTTTCGGTCAAATCTCGATAAAAAAAGGAAAATTAAGGGAAAAAAAAGAGGAAAAAAATTGAAATTTCGCTAAAATTATTCGTTTTTCTTGCTTTTTTCGGTCAAATCTCGATAAAATAAGGAAAATTAAGGGTAAAAAGGAGGAAAAAAATTGAAATTTTGCTAAAATTATTCGTTTTTCTTGCTTTTTTCGGTCAAATCTCGATAAAATGAGGAAAATTAAGGGAAAAAACGAGGATAAAAATTGATATTTCGCTAAAATTATTCGTTTTTCTTGCTTCTTTTGGTCAAATCTCGATAAAATAAGGAAAATTAATGGAAAAAAAGAGGAAAAAAATTAAAATTTCGCTCAAATTATTCGTTTTTCTTGCTTTTTACGGTCAAATCTCGATAAAATAAGGAAAATTAAGGGTAAAAAGGAGGAAAAAAATTGAAATTTTGCTAAAATTATTCGTTTTTCTTGCTTTTTCGGTCAAATCTTGATAAAATAAGGAAAATTAAGGGTAAAAAAGAGGAAAAAAATTGAAATTTCGCTAAAATTATTAGTTTTTCTTGCTTCTTTTGGTCAAATCTCGATAAAATAAGGAAAATTAATGGAAAAAAAGAGGAAAAAAATTAAAATTTCGCTCAAATTATTCGTTTTTCTTGCTTTTTACGGTCAAATCTCGATAAAATAAGGAAAATTAAGGGAAAAAAAGAGGATAAATTTGATATTTCGCTAAAATTATTCGTTTTTCTTGCTTTTTTCGGTCAAATCTCGATAAAAAAAGGAAAATTAAGGGAAAAAAAAGAGGAAAAAAATTGAAATTTCGCTAAAATTATTCGTTTTTCTTGCTTTTTCGGTCAAATCTCGATAAAATAAGGAAAATTAAGGGTAAAAAGGAGGAAAAAAATTGAAATTTTGCTAAAATTATTCGTTTTTCTTGCTTTTTTCGGTCAAATCTCGATAAAATGAGGAAAATTAAGGGAAAAAACGAGGATAAAAATTGATATTTCGCTAAAATTATTCGTTTTTCTTGCTTTTTTCGGTCAAATATCGATAAAATAAGGAAAATCAAGGGAAAAGAGATGATAAAAATTGATATTTAGCTAAAATTATTCGTTTTTCTTGCTTTTTTCGGTCAAATCTCGATAAAATGTGGAAAATTAAAGAAAAAAAGACTAAAAAAATTGAAATTTCGCTAAAATTATTCGTTTTTCTTGCTTTTTACGGTCAAATCTCGATAAAATAAGGAAAATTAAGGGAAAAAAAGAGGATAAAAATTGATATTTCGCTAAAATTTTTCGTTTTTCTTGCTTTTTTCGGACAAACCTCGATAAAATAAGGAAAATTAAAGGAAAAAAAGAGGAAAAAAATTGAAATTTCGCTAAAATTATTCGTTTTTCTAGCTTTTTTCGGTCAAATCTCTATAAAATAAGGAAAATTAAGGGAAAAAAGAGGAAAAAAATTAAAATTTCGCTAAAATTATTCGTTTTTCTTGCTCTTTTATGTCAAATCTCGATAAAATAAGGAAAATTAAGGGAAAAAAAGACTAAAAAAATTGAAATTTCGCTAAAATTATTCGTTTTTCTTGCTTTTTCGGTCAAATCTCGATAAAATAAGGAAAATTAAGGGAAAAAAGAGGAAAAAAATAGAAATTTCGCTAAAATTATTCGTTTTTCTTGCTTTTTTCGGTCAAATCTCGATAAAATAAGGAAAATTAAGGGAAAAAAAGAGGAAAAAAATTGAAATTTCGCTAAATTTATCGTTTTTCTTGCTTTTTTCGGTCAAATCTCGATAAAATAAGGAAAATTAAGGGAATAAAAGAGGATAAAAATTGATATTTCGCTAAAATTATTCATTTTTCTTGCTTTTTTCGGACAAACCTCGATAAAATAAGGAAAATTAAGGGAAAAAAAGAGGAGAAAAATTGAAATTTCGCTAAAATTATTCGTTTTTCTAGCTTTTTTCGGTCAAATCTCGATAAAATAAGGAAAATTAAGGGAAAAAAAGAGGAAAAAAATTTAAATTTCGCTAAAATTATTCGTTTTTCTTGCTTTTTTCGGTCAAATCTCGATAAAATAAGGAAAATTAAGGGAAAAAAGAGGAAAAAAATTGAAATTTCGCTAAAATTATTCGTTTTTCTTGCTTTTTTCGGTCAAATCTCGATAAAATAAGGAAAATTAAGAGAAAAAAGAGGAAAAAAATAGAAATTTCGCTAAAATTATTCGTTTTTCTTGCTTTTTTATGTCAAATCTCGATAAAATAAGGAAAATTAAGGGTAAAAAAGAGGAAAAAAATTGAAATTTCGCTAAAATTATTCGTTTTTCTTGCTTTTTTCGGTCAAATCTCGATAAAATAAGGAAAATTAAGGGTAAAAAAGAGGAAAAAAATTGAAATTTCGCTAAAATTATTCGTTTTTCTTGCTTTTTTCGGTCAAATCTCGATAAAATATGGAAAATTAAGGGTAAAAAAGAGGAAAAAAATTGAAATTTCGCTTAAATTATTCGTTTTTCTTGCTTTTTTCGGTCAAATATCGATAAAATAAGGAAAATTAAGGGAAAAAAAGACTAAAAAAATTGAAATTTCGCTAAAATTATTCGTTTTTCTTGCTTTTTTCGGTCAAATCTCGATAAAATAAGGAAAATTAAGGGAAAAAAGAGGATAAAAATTGATATTTCGCTAAAATTATTCGTTTTTCTTGCTTTTTTACGGTAAAATCTCGATAAAGTAAGGAAAATCAAGTGGAAAAAGATGAAAAAATTGATATTTCGCTAAAATTATTCGTTTTTCTTGCTTTTTCGGTCAAATCTTGATAAAATAAGGAAAATTAAGGGTAAAAAAGAGGAAAAAAATTGAAATTTCGCTAAAATTATTCGTTTTTCTTGCTTCTTTTGGTCAAATCTCGATAAAATAAGGAAAATTAAGGGAAAAAGAGAGGATAAATTTGATATTTCGCTAAAATTATTCGTTTTTCTTGCTTTTTTCGGTCAAATCTCGATAAAATAAGGAAAATTAAGGGTAAAAAAGAAGGAAAAAAATTGAAATTTCGCTAAAATTATTCGTTTTTCTTGCTTTTTTCGATCAAATCTCGATAAAATGAGGAAAATTAAGGGAAAAAACGAGGATAAAAATTGATATTTCGCTAAAATTATTCGTTTTTCTTGCTTTTTTCGGTTAAATATCGATAAAATAAGGAAAATTAAGGGAAAAAAGAGGATAAAAATTGATATTTCGCTAATATTATTCGTTTTTCTTGCTTTTTTCGGTCAAATCTCGATAAAATAAGGAAAATTAAGGGAATAAAAGAGGATAAAAATTGATATTTCGCTAAAATTATTCGTTTTTCTTGCTTTTTTCGGACAAACCTCGATAAAATAAGGAAAATTAAGGGAAAAAAAGAGGAAAAAAATTGAAATTTCGCTAAAATTATTCGTTTTTCTAGCTTTTTTCGGTCAAATCTCGATAAAATAAGGAAAATTAAGGGAAAAAAGAGGAAAAAAATAGAAATTTCACTAAAATTATTCGTTTTTCTTTTTTTTTTCGGTCAAATCTCGATAAAATAAGGAAAATTAAGGGTAAAAAAGAGGAAAAAAATTGAAATTTCGCTAAAATTATTCGTTTTTCTTGCTTTTTTTCGGTCAAATCTCGATAAAATAAGGAAAATTAAGAGAAAAAAAGAGGATAAAAATTGATATTTCGCTAAAATTATTCGTTTTTCTTGCTTTTTTCGGTCAAATCTCGATAAAATAAGGAAAATTAAGGGAAAAAAGAGGAAAAAAATTGAAATTTCGCTAAAATTATTCGTTTTTCTTGCTTTTTTCGGTCAAATCTCGATAAAATAAGGAAAATTAAGGGTAGAAGAGAGGAAAAAAATAGAAATTTCGCTAAAATTATTTCTTTTTTCTTGCTTTTTTCGGTCAAATCTCGATAAAATAAGGAAAATTAAGGGAAAAAAGAGGAAAAAAATAGAAATTTCGCTAAAATTATTCGTTTTTCTTGCTTTTTTCGGTCAAATCTCGATAAAATAAGGAAAATTAAGGGTAAAAAAGAGGAAAAAAATTGAAATTTCGCTAATATTATTCGTTTTTCTTGCTTCTTTCGGTCAAATCTCGATAAAATGAGGAAAATTAAGGGAAAAAGAGAGGATAAAAATTGATATTTCGCTAAAATTATTCGTTTTTCTTGCTTTTTTCGGTCAAATATCGATAAAATAAGGAAAATCAAGGGAAAAAAGATGATAAAAATTGATATTTAGCTAAAATTATTCGTTTTTCCTGCATTTTTTGGTCAAATCTCGATAAAATGTGGAAAATTAAGGGAAAAAAAGACTAAAAAAACTGAAATTTCGCTAAATTTATTCGTTTTTCTTGCTTTTTTCGGTCAAATCTCGATAAAATAAGGAAAATTAAGGGAAAAAAAGAGGAAAAAAATTGAAATTTCGCTAAAATTATTCGTTTTTCTTGCTTTTTTCGGACAAACCTCGATAAAATAAGGAAACTTAAGGGAAAAAAAGAGGAGAAAAATTGAAATTTCGCTAAAATTATTCGTTTTTCTAGCTTTTTTCGGTCAAATCTCGATAAAATAAGGAAAATTAAGGGAAAAAAAGAGGAAAAAAATTGAAATTTCGCTAAAATTATTCGTTTTTCTTGCTTTTTTCGGTCAAATCTCGATAAAATAAGGAAAATTAAGGGAAAAAAGAGGAAAAAAATTGAAATTTCGCTAAAATTATTCGTTTTTCTTGCTTTTTTCGGTCAAATCTCGATAAAATAAGGAAAATTAAGAGAAAAAAGAGGAAAAAAATAGAAATTTCGCTAAAATTATTCGTTTTTCTTGCTTTTTTATGTCAAATCTCGATAAAATAAGGAAAATTAAGGGTAAAAAAGAGGAAAAAAATTGAAATTTAGCTAAAATTATTCGTTTTTCTAGCTTTTTTGGGTCAAATATCGATAAAATAAGGAAAATTAAGGGAAAAAAAGACTAAAAAAATTGAAATTTCGCTAACATTATTCGTTTTTCTTGCTTCTTTTGGTCAAATCTCGATAAAATAAGGAAAATGAAGGGAAAAAGAGAGGATAAATTTGATATTTCGCTAAAATTATTCGTTTTTCTTGCTTTTTTCGGTCAAATCTCGATAAAATGAGGAAAATTAAGGGAAAAAACGAGGATAAAAATTGATATTTCGCTAAAATTATTCGTTTTTCTTGCTTTTTTCGGTTAAATCTCGATAAAATAAGGAAAATTAAGGGAATAAAAGAGGATAAAAATTGATATTTCGCTAAAATTATTCGTTTTTCTTTCTTTTTTCGGACAAACCTCGATAAAATAAGGAAAATTAAGGGAAAAAAAGAGGAGAAAAATTGAAATTTCGCTAAAATTATTCGTTTTTCTTGCTTTTTTCGGACAAACCTCGACAAAATAAGGAAATTAAGGGAAAAAAAGAGGAGAAAAATTGAAATTTCGCTAAAATTATTCGTTTTTCTAGCTTTTTTCGGTCAAATCTCGATAAAATAAGGAAAATTAAGGGAAAAAAAGAGTAAAAAAATTGAAATTTCGCTAAAATTATTCGTTTTTCTTGCTTTTTTCGGTCAAATCTCGATAAAATAAGGAAAATTAAGGGAAAAAAGAGGAAAAAAATTGAAATTTCGCTAAAATTATTCGTTTTTCTTGCTTTTTTCGGTCAAATCTCGATAAAATAAGGAAAATTAAGAGAAAAAAGAGGAAAAAAATAGAAATTTCGCAAAAATTATTCGTTTTTCTTGCTTTTTTATGTCAAATCTCGATAAAATAAGGAAAATTAAGGGTAAAAAAGAGGAAAAAAATTGAAATTTCGCTAAAATTATTCGTTTTTCTAGCTTTTTTCGGTCAAATCTCGATAAAATAAGGAAAATTAAGGGTAAAAAAGAGGAAAAAAATTGAAATTTCGCTAAAATTATTCGTTTTTCTTGCTTTTTTCGGTCAAATCTCGATAAAATAAGGAAAATTAAGGGTAAAAAAGAGGAAAATAAATTGAAATTTCGCTTAAATTATTCGTTTTTCTTGCTTTTTTAGGTCAAATCTCGATAAAATAAGGAAAATTAAGGGAAAAAAGAGGATAAAAATTGATATTTCGCTAAAATTATTCGTTTTTCTTGCTTTTTTACGGTCAAATCTCGATAAAATAAGGAAAATCAAGGGGAAAAAGATGAAAAAATTGATATTTCGCTAAAATTATTCGTTTTTCTTGCTTTTTCGGTCAAATCTTGATAAAATAAGGAAAATTAAGGGTAAAAAAGAGGAAAAAAATTGAAATTTCGCTAAAATTATTCGTTTTTCTTGCTTTTTTCGGTCAAATCTCGATAAAATAAGGAAAATTAAGAGAAAAAAGAGGAAAAAAATAGAAATTTCGCTAAAATTATTCGTTTTTCTTGCTTTTTTATGTCAAATCTCGATAAAATAAGGAAAATGAAGGGAAAAAGAGAGGATAAATTTGATATTTCGCTAAAATTATTCGTTTTTCTTGCTTTTTTCGGTAAAATCTCGATAAAATGAGGAAAATTAAGGGAAAAAACGAGGATAAAAATTGATATTTCGCTAAAATTATTCGTTTTTCTTGCTTTTTTCGGTTAAATATCGATAAAATAAGGAAAATTAAGGGAAAAAAAGAGGATAAAAATTGATATTTCGCTAAAATTATTCGTTTTTCTTGCTTTTTTCGGTCAAATCTCAATAAAATAAGGAATATTAAGGGAATAAAAGAGGATAAAAATTGATATTTCGCTAAAATTATTCGTTTTTCTTGCTTTTTTCGGACAAACCTCGATAAAATGAGGAAAATTAAGGGAAAAAACGAGGATAAAAATTGATATTTCGCTAAAATTATTCGTTTTTCTTGCTTTTTTCGGTCAAATATCGATAAAATAAGGAAAATCAAGGGAAAAGAGATGATAAAAATTGATATTTAGCTAAAATTATTCGTTTTTCTTGCTTTTTTCGGTCAAATCTCGATAAAATGTGGAAAATTAAGGGAAAAAAAGACTAAAAAAATTGAAATTTCGCTAAAATTATTCGTTTTTCTTGCTTTTTACGGTCAAATCTCGATAAAATAAGGAAAATTAAGGGAAAAAAAGAGGATAAAAATTGATATTTCGCTAAAATTTTTCGTTTTTCTTGCTTTTTTCGGACAAACCTCGATAAAATAAGGAAAATTAAAGGAAAAAAAGAGGAAAAAAATTGAAATTTCGCTAAAATTATTCGTTTTTCTTGCTTTTTTCGGTCAAATCTCGAGAAAATGAGGAAAATTAAGGGAAAAAACGAGGATAAAAATTGATATTTCGCTAAAATTTTTCGTTTTTCTTGCTTTTTTCGGTCAAATATCGATAAAATAAGGAAAATCAAGGGAAAAAAGATGATAAAAATGATATTTAGCTAAAATTATTCGTTTTTCTTGCTTTTTTCGGACAAATATCGATAAAATAAGGAAAATGAAGGGAAAAAAAGAGGATAAAAATTGATATTTCGCTAAAATTATTCGTTTTTCTTGCTTTTTTCGGTCAAATCTCGATAAAATAAGGAAAATTAAGGGAATAAAAGAGGATAAAAATTGATATTTCGCTAAAATTATTCGTTTTTCTTGCTTTTTTCGGACAAACCTCGATAAAATAAGGAAAATTAATGGGAAAAAAAGAGGAACAAAATTGAAATTTCGCTAAAATTATTCGTTTTTCTAGCTTTTTTCGGTCAAATCTCGATAAAATAAGGAAAATTAAGGGTAAAAAAGAGGAAAATAAATTGAAATTTCGCTTAAATTATTCGTTTTTCTTGCTTTTTTCGGTCAAATCTCGATAAAATAAGGAAAATTAAGGGAAAAAAGAGGATAAAAATTGATATTTCGCTAAAATTATTCGTTTTTCTTGCTTTTTTACGGTCAAATCTCGATAAAATAAGGAAAATCAAGGGGAAAAAGATGAAAAAATTGATATTTCGCTAAAATTATTCGTTTTTCTTGCTTTTTCGGTCAAATCTTGATAAAATAAGGAAAATTAAGGGTAAAAAAGAGGAAAAAAATTGAAATTTCGCTAAAATTATTCGTTTTTCTTGCTTTTTTCGGTCAAATCTCGATAAAATAAGGAAAATTAAGAGAAAAAAGAGGAAAAAAATAGAAATTTCGCTAAAATTATTCGTTTTTCTTGCTTTTTTTATGTCAAATCTCGATAAAATAAGGAAAATGAAGGGAAAAAGAGAGGATAAATTTGATATTTCGCTAAAATTATTCGTTTTTCTTGCTTTTTCCGGTAAAATCTCGATAAAATGAGGAAAATTAAGGGAAAAAACGAGGATAAAAATTGATATTTCGCTAAAATTATTCGTTTTTCTTGCTTTTTTCGGACAAACCTCGATAAAATAAGGAAAATTAAGGGATAAAAAGAGGAAAAAAATTGAAATTTCGCTAAAATTATTCGTTTTTCTTGCTTTTTTCGGTCAAATCTCGATAAAATAAGGAAAATTAAGGGTAAAAAAGAGGAAAAAAATTGAAATTTCGCTAAAATTATTCGTTTTTCTTGCTTTTTTCGGTCAAATCTCGATAAAATAAGGAAAATTAAGGGAAAAAAAGAGGATAAAAGTTGATATTTCGCTAAAATTATTCGTTTTTCTTGCTTTTTTCGGTCAAATCTCGATAAATAAGGAAAATTAAGGGTAAAAAAGAGGAAAAAAATTGAAATTTCGCTAAAATTATTCGTTTTTCTTGCTTTTTTCGGTCAAATCTCGATAAAATGAGGAAAATTATGGGAAAAAACGAGGATAAAAATTGATATTTCGCTAAAATTATTCGTTTTTCTTGCTTTTTTCGGTCAAATATCGATAAAATAAGGAAAATCAAGGGAAAAAAGATGATAAAAATGATATTTAGCTAAAATTATTCGTTTTTCTTGCTTTTTTCGGTCAAATATCGATAAAATAAGGAAAATCAAGGGAAAAAAGATAATAAAAATTGATATTTAGCTAAAATTATTCGTTTTTCTTGCTTTTTTCGGTCAAATCTCGAGAAAATGTGGAAAATTAAGGGAAAAAAAGACAAAAAAAATTGAAATTTCGCTAAAATTATTCGTTTTTCTTGCTTTTTTCGGTCAAATCTCGATAAAATAAGGAAAATTAAGGGAAAAAAAAGGAAAAAAATTGAAATTTCGCTAAAATTATTCGTTTTTCTTGCTTTTTTAGGTCAAATCTGGATAAAATGAGGAAAATTAAGGGAAAAAACGAGGATAAAAATTGATATTTCGCTAAAATTATTCGTTTTTCTTGCTTTTTTTCGGTCAAATATCGATAAAATAAGGAAAATTAAGGGAAAAAAAGAGGATAAAAATTGATATTTTGCTAAAATTATTCGTTTTTCTTGCTTTTTTCGGTCAAATCTCGATAAAATAAGGAAAATTAAGGGAATAAAAGAGGATAAAAATTGATATTTCGCTAAAATTATTCGTTTTTCTTGCTTTTTTCGGACAAACCTCGATAAAATAAGGAAAATTAAGGGAAAAAAAGAGGAAAAAAATTGAAATTTCGCTAAAATTATTCGTTTTTCTAGCTTTTTTCGGTCAAATCTCGATAAAATAAGGAAAATTAAGGGAAAAAAGAGGAAAAAAATAGAAATTTCACTAAAATTATTCGTTTTTCTTGCTTTTTTCGGTCAAATCTCGATAAAATAAGGAAAATTAAGGGTAAAAAAGAGGAAAAAAATTGAAATTTCGCTAAAATTATTCGTTTTTCTTGCTTTTTTCGGTCAAATCTCGATAAAATAAGGAAAATAAAGGGAAAAAAAGAGGATAAAAATTTATATTTCGCTAAAATTATTCGTTTTTCTTGCTTTTTACGGTCAAATCTCGATAAAATAAGGAAAATTAAGGGTAAAAAAGAGGAAAAATATTGAAATTTTGCTAAAATTATTCGTTTTTCTTGCTTTTTTCGGTCAAATCTCGATAAAATGAGGAAAATTAAGGGAAAAAACGAGGATAAAAATTGATATTTCGCTAAAATTATTCGTTTTTCCTGCTTTTTTCGGTCAAATATCGATAAAATAAGGAAAATCAAGGGAAAAAAGAAGATAAAAATTGATATTTAGCTGAAATTATTCGTTTTTCTTGCTTTTTTCGGTCAAATCTCGATAAAATGTGGAAAATTAAGGGAAAAAAAGACTAAAAAAATTGAAATTTCGCTAAAATTATTCGTATTTCTTGCTTTTTTCGGTCAAATCTTGATAAAATAAGGAAAATTAAGGGAAAAAAAGAGGGAAAAAATTGAAATTTCGCTAAAATTATTCGTTTTTCTTGCTTTTTTCGGACAAATCTCGATAAAATAAGGAAAATTAAGGGAAAAAAAGACTAAAAAAATTGAAATTTCGCTAAAATTATTCGTTTTTCTTGCTTTTTTCGGTCAAATATCGATAAAATAAGGAAAATCAAGGGAAAAAAGATGATAAAAATGATATTTAGCTAAAATTATTCGTTTTTCTTGCTTTTTTCGGTCAAATATCGATAAAATAAGGAAAATCAAGGGAAAAAAGATAATAAAAATTGATATTTAGCTAAAATTATTCGTTTTTCTTGCTTTTTTCGGTCAAATCTCGATAAAATGTGGAAAATTAAGGGAAAAAAAGACAAAAAAAAATTGAAATTTCGCTAAAATTATTCGTTTTTCTTGCTTTTTTTGGTCAAATCTCGATAAAATAAGGAAAATTAAGGGAAAAAAGAGGAAAAAAATAGAAATTTCACTAAAATTATTCGTTTTTCTTGCTTTTTTCGGTCAAATCTCGATAAAATAAGGAAAATTAAGGGTAAAAAAGAGGAAAAAAATTGAAATTTCGCTAAAATTATTCGTTTTTCTTGCTTTTTTCGGTCAAATCTCGATAAAATAAGTAAAATAAAGGGAAAAAAGATGATTAAAATTGAAATTTCGCTAAAATTATTCGTTTTTCTTGCTTTTTTCGGTCAAATCTCGATAAAATGAGGAAAAATTAAGGGAAAAAACGAGGATAAAAATTGATGTTTCGCTAAAATTATTCGTTTTTCCTGCTTTTTTCGGTCAAATATCGATAAAATAAGGAAAATCAAGGGAAAAAAGAAGATAAAAATTGATATTTAGCTAAAATTATTCGTTTTTCTTGCTTTTTTCGGTCAAATCTCGATAAAATGTGGAAAATTAAGGGGAAAAAAGACTAAAAAAATTGAAATTTCGCTAAAATTATTCGTTTTTCTTGCTTTTTTCGGTCAAATCTTGATAAAATAAGGAAAATTAAGGGAAAAAAAGAGGAAAAAAATTGAAATTTCGCTAAAATTATTCGTTTTTCTTGCTTTTTTCGGTCAAATATCGATAAAATAAGGAAAATCAAGGGAAAAAAGATGATAAAAATGATATTTAGCTAAAATTATTCGTTTTTCTTGCTTTTTTCGGTCAAATATCGATAAAATAAGGAAAATCAAGGGAAAAAAGATAATAAAAATTGATATTTAGCTAAAATTATTCGTTTTTCTTGCTTTTTTCGGTCAAATCTCGATAAAATGTGGAAAATTAAGGGAAAAAAAGACAAAAAAAAATTGAAATTTCGCTAAAATTATTCGTTTTTCTTGCTTTTTTTGGTCAAATCTCGATAAAATAAGGAAAATTATGGGAAAAAAAGAGGAAAAAAATTGAAATTTCGCTAAAATTATTCGTTTTTCTTGCTTTTTTAGGGCAAATCTTGATAAAATGAGGAAAATTAAGGGAAAAAACGAGGATAAAAATTGATATTTCGCTAAAATTATTCGTTTTTCTTGCTTTTTTGGTCAAATATTGATAAAATAAGGAAAATTAAGGGAAAAAAAGAGGATAAAAATTTATATTTCGCTAAAATTATTCGTTTTTCTTGCTTTTTTCGGTCAAATCTCGATAAAATAAGGAAAATTAAGGGAATAAAAGAGGATAAAAATTGATATTTCGCTAAAATTATTCGTTTTTCTTGCTTTTTTCGGACAAACCTCGATAAAATAAGGAAAATTAAGGGAAAAAAAGAGGAAAAAAATTGAAATTTCGCTAAAATTATTCGTTTTTCTAGCTTTTTTCGGTCAAATCTCGATAAAATAAGGAAAATTAAGGGAAAAAAGAGGAAAAAAATAGAAATTTCACTAAAATTATTCGTTTTTCTTGCTTTTTTCGGTCAAATCTCGATAAAATAAGGAAAATTAAGGGTAAAAAAGAGGAAAAAAATTGAAATTTCGCTAAAATTATTCGTTTTTCTTGCTTTTTACGGTCAAATCTCGATAAAATAAGGAAAATTAAGGGAAAAAAAGAGGATAAAAATTGATATTTCGCTAAAATTATTCGTTTTTCTTGCTTTTTTCGGTCAAATCTCGATAAAATAAGGAAAATTAAGGGAAAAAAGAGGAAAAAAATAGAAATTTCGCTAAAATTATTCGTTTTTCTTGCTTTTTACGGTCAAATCTCGATAAAATAAGGAAAATTAAGGGTAAAAAAGAGGAAAAAAATTGAAATTTCGCTAAAATTATTCGTTTTTCTTGCTTTTTTCGGTCAAATCTCGATAAAATGAGGAAAATTAAGGGAAAAAACGAGGATAAAAATTGATATTTCGCTAAAATTATTCGTTTTTCCTGCTTTTTTCTGTCAAATATCGATAAAATAAGGAAAATCAAGGGAAAAAAGAAGATAAAAATTGATATTTAGCTAAAACTATTCGTTTTTCTTGCTTTTTTCGGTCAAATCTCGATAAAATGTGGAAAATTAAGGGAAAAAAAGACTAAAAAAATTGAAATTTCGCTAAAATTATTCGTTTTTCTTGCTTTTTTCGGTCAAATCTTGATAAAATAAGGAAAATTAAGGGAAAAAAAGAGGAAAAAAATTGAAATTTCGCTAAAATTATTCGTTTTTCTTGCTTTTTTCGGTCAAATCTCGATAAAATAAGGAAAATTAAGGGAATAAAAGAGGATAAAAATTGATATTTCGCTAAAATTATTCGTTTTTCTTGCTTTTTTTGGACAAACCTCGATAAAATAAGGAAAATTAAGGGAAAAAAAGAGGAAAAAAATTGAAATTTCGCTAAAATTATTCGTTTTTCTTGCTTTTTTCGGTCAAATCTCGATAAAATAAGGAAAATTAAGGGTAAAAAGAGGAAAAAAATAGAAATTTCGCTAAAATTATTCGTTTTTCTTGCTTTTTACGGTCAAATCTCGATAAAATAAGGAAAATTAAGGGTAAAAAAGAGGAAAAAAATTGAAATTTCGCTAAAATTATTCGTTTTTCTTGCTTTTTTCGGTCAAATCTCGATAAAATGAGGAAAAATTAAGGGAAAAAACGAGGATAAAAATTGATGTTTCGCTAAAATTATTCGTTTTTCCTGCTTTTTTCGGTCAAATATCGATAAAATAAGGAAAATCAAGGGAAAAAAGAAGATAAAAATTGATATTTAGCTAAAATTATTCGTTTTTCTTGCTTTTTTCGGTCAAATCTCGATAAAATGTGGAAAATTAAGGGGAAAAAAGACTAAAAAAATTGAAATTTCGCTAAAATTATTCGTTTTTCTTGCTTTTTTCGGTCAAATCTTGATAAAATAAGGAAAATTAAGGGAAAAAAAGAGGAAAAAAATTGAAATTTCGCTAAAATTATTCGTTTTTCTTGCTTTTTTCGGTCAAATATCGATAAAATAAGGAAAATCAAGGGAAAAAAGATGATAAAAATGATATTTAGCTAAAATTATTCGTTTTTCTTGCTTTTTTCGGTCAAATATCGATAAAATAAGGAAAATCTAGGGAAAAAAGATAATAAAAATTGATATTTAGCTAAAATTATTCGTTTTTCTTGCTTTTTTCGGTCAAATCTCGATAAAATGTGGAAAATTAAGGGAAAAAAAGACAAAAAAAAATTGAAATTTCGCTAAAATTATTCGTTTTTCTTGCTTTTTTTGGTCAAATCTCGATAAAATAAGGAAAATTATGGGAAAAAAAGAGGAAAAAAATTGAAATTTCGCTAAAATTATTCGTTTTTCTTGCTTTTTTAGGTCAAATCTTGATAAAATGAGGAAAATTAAGGGAAAAAACGAGGATAAAAATTGATATTTCGCTAAAATTATTCGTTTTTCTTGCTTTTTTCGGTCAAATATTGATAAAATAAGGAAAATTAAGGGAAAAAAAGAGGATAAAAATTTATATTTCGCTAAAATTATTCGTTTTTCTTGCTTTTTTCGGTCAAATCTCGATAAAATAAGGAAAATTAAGGGAATAAAAGAGGATAAAAATTGATATTTCGCTAAAATTTTTCGTTTTTCTTGCTTTTTTCGGACAAACCTCGATAAAATAAGGAAAATTAAGGGAAAAAAAGAGGAAAAAAATTGAAATTTCGCTAAAATTATTCGTTTTTCTAGCTTTTTTCGGTCAAATCTCGATAAAATAAGGAAAATTAAGAGAAAAAAGAGGAAAAAAATAGAAATTTCACTAAAATTATTCGTTTTTCTTGCTTTTTTCGGTCAAATCTCGATAAAATAAGGAAAATTAAGGGTAAAAAAGAGGAAAAAAATTGAAATTTCGCTAAAATTATTCGTTTTTCTTGCTTTTTACGGTCAAATCTCGATAAAATAAGGAAAATTAAGGGAAAAAAAGAGGATAAAAATTGATATTTCGCTAAAATTATTCGTTTTTCTTGCTTTTTTCGGTCAAATCTCGATAAAATAAGGAAAATTAAGGGAAAAAAGAGGAAAAAAATAGAAATTTCGCTAAAATTATTCGTTTTTCTTGCTTTTTACGGTCAAATCTCGATAAAATAAGGAAAATTAAGGGTAAAAAAGAGGAAAAAAATTGAAATTTCGCTAAAATTATTCGTTTTTCTTGCTTTTTTCGGTCAAATCTCGATAAAATGAGGAAAATTAAGGGAAAAAACGAGGATAAAAATTGATATTTCGCTAAAATTATTCGTTTTTCCTGCTTTTTTCGGTCAAATATCGATAAAATAAGGAAAATCAAGGGAAAAAAGAAGATAAAAATTGATATTTAGCTAAAACTATTCGTTTTTCTTGCTTTTTTCGGTCAAATCTCGATAAAATGTGGAAAATTAAGGGAAAAAAAGACTAAAAAAATTGAAATTTCGCTAAAATTATTCGTTTTTCTTGCTTTTTTCGGTCAAATCTTGATAAAATAAGGAAAATTAAGGGAAAAAAAGAGGAAAAAAATTGAAATTTCGCTAAAATTATTCGTTTTTCTTGCTTTTTTCGGTCAAATCTCGATAAAATAAGGAAAATTAAGGGAATAAAAGAGGATAAAAATTGATATTTCGCTAAAATTATTCGTTTTTCTTGCTTTTTTCGGACAAACCTCGATAAAATAAGGAAAATTAAGGGAAAAAAAGAGGAAAAAAATTGAAATTTCGCTAAAATTATTCGTTTTTCTTGCTTTTTTCGGTCAAATCTCGATAAAATAAAGAAAATTAAGGGTAAAAAGAGGAAAAAAATTGAAATTTCGCTAAAATTATTCGTTTTTCTTGCTTTTTTCGGTCAAATCTCGATAAAATAAGGAAAATTAAGGGAAAAAAAGACTAAAAAAATTGAAATTTCGCTAAAATTATTCGTTTTTCTTGCTTTTTTCGGTCAAATCTCGATAAAATAAGGAAAATTAAGGGAAAAAAAGAGGAAAAAAATAGAAATTTCGCTAAAATTATTCGTTTTTCTTGCTTTTTTCGGTCAAATCTCGATAAAATAAGGAACATTAAGGGTAAAAAAGAGGAAAAAAATAGAAATTTCGCTAAAATTATTCGTTTTTCTTGCTTTTTTCGGTCAAATCTCGATAAAATAAGGAAAATTAAGGGAAAAAAAGAGGAAAAAAATAGAAATTTCGCTAAAATTATTCGTTTTTCTTGCTTTATTCTGTCTAATATCGATAAAATTAGGAAAATTAAGGAAAAAAAGAGGAAAAAAATAGAAATTTCGCTAAAATTATTCCTTTTTCTTGCTTTTTTCGGTCAAATCTCGATAAAATAAGGAAAATTAAGGGTAAAAAAGAGGAAAAAAATTGAAATTTCGCTAAAATTATCGTTTTTCTTGCTTTTTTCGGTCAAATCTCGATAAAATGAGGAAAATTAAGGGAAAAAACGAGGATAAAAATTGATATTTCGCTAAAATTATTCGTTGATCTTGCTTTTTTCGGTCAAATATCGATAAAATAAGGAAAATCAAGGAAAAAAATGATAAAAATTGATATTTAGCTAAAATTATTCGTTTTTCTTGCTTTTCTATGTCAAATCTCGATAAAATAAGGAAAATGAAGGGAAAAAGAGAGGATAAATTTGATATTTCGCTAAAATTATTCGTTTTTCTTGCTTTTTTCGGTCAAATCTCGATAAAATAAGGAAAATAAAGGGAAAAAAGATGATAAAATTGATATTTCGCTAAAATTATTCGTTTTTCTTGATTTTTTCGGTCAAATCTCGATAAAATAAGGAAAGTTAAGGGATAAAAAGAGGAAAAAAATTGAAATTTCGCTAAAATTATTCGTTTTTCTTGCTTTTTTCGGTCAAATCTCGATAAAATGAGGAAAATTAAGGGAAAAAAACGAGGATAAAATTGATATTTCGCTAAAATTATTCGTTTTTCTTGCTTTTTTCGGTCAAATATCGATAAAATAAGGAAAATCAAGGAAAAAAAATGATAAAAATTGATATTTAGCTAAAATTATTCGTTTTTCTTGCTTTTTTCGGTCAAATCTCGGTAAAATATGGAAAATTAAGGTCAAAAAAGACTAAAAAAATTGAAATTTCGCTAAAATTATTCGTTTTTCTTGCTTTTTTCGGTCAAATCTCGATAAAATAAGGAAAATTAAGGGAAAAAAAGAGGAAAAAAATTGAAATTTCGCTAAAATTATACGTTTTTCTTGCTTTTTTCGGTCAAATCTCGATAAAATAAGGAAAATTAAGGGTAAAAAAGAGGAAAAAAATTGAAATTTCGCTAAAATTATTCGTTTTTCTTGCTTTTTTCGGTCAAATCTCGATAAAATGAGGAAAATTAAGGGAAAAAACGAGGATAAAAATTGATATTTCGCTAAAATTATTCGTTTTTCTTGCTTTTTTCGGTCAAATCTCGATAAAATAAGGAAAATCAAGGAAAAAAAATGATAAAAATTGATATTTAGCTAAAATTATTCGTTTTTCTTGATTTTTTCGGTCAAATCTCGATAAAATGTGGAAAATTAAGGGCAAAAAAGACTAAAAAAATTGAAATTTCGCTAAAATTATTCGTTTTTCTTGCTTTTTTCGGTCAAATCTCGATAAAATAAGGAAAATTAAGGGAAAAGAAGAGGAAAAAAATAGAAATTTCGCTAAAATTATTCGTTTTTCTTGATTTTTTCGGTCAAATCTCGATAAAATAAGGAAAATTAAGGGAAAAGAAGAGGAAAAAAATAGAAATTTCGCTAAAATTATTCGTTTTTCTTGATTTTTTCGGTCAAATCTCGATAAAATAAGGAAAATTAAGGGTAAAAAAGAGGAAAAGAATTGAATTTCGCTCAAATTATTCGTTTTTCTTGCTTTTTTCGGTCAAATCTCGATAAAATAAGGAAAATTAAGGGAAAAAAAGAGGAAAAAAATAGAAATTTTGCTAAAATTATTCGTTTTTCTTGCTTTTTTCGGTCAAATCTCGATAAAATAAGGAAAATTAACGGTTAAAAAGAGGAAAAAAATTGAAATTTCGCTAAAATTATTCGTTTTTCTTGCTTTTTTCGGTCAAATCTCGATAAAATGAGGAAAATTAAGGGAAAAAAAGAGGAAAAAAATTGATATTTCGCTAAAATTATTCGTTTTTCTTGCTTTTTTCGGTCAAATATCGATAAAATAAGGAAAATCAAGGAAAAAAAATGATAAAAATTGATATTTAGCTAAAATTATTCGTTTTTCTTGCTTTTCTATGTCAAATCTCGATAAAATAAGGAAAATGAAGGGAAAAAGAGAGGATAAATTTGATATTTCGCTAAAATTATTCGTTTTTCTTGCTTTTTTCGGTCAAATCTCGATAAAATAAGGAATATAAAGGGAAAAAAGATGATAAAATTGATATTTCGCTAAAATTATTCGTTTTTCTTGATTTTTTCGGTCAAATCTCGATAAAATAAGGAAAGTTAAGGGATAAAAAGAGGAAAAAAATTGAAATTTCGCTAAAATTGTTCATTTTTCTAGCTTTTTTCGGTCAAATCTCGATAAAATGAGGAAAATTAAGGGAAAAAAAGAGGAAAAAAATTGAAATTTCGCTAAAATTATTCGTTTTTCTTGCTTTTTTCGGTCAAATCTCGATAAAATGAGGAAAATTAAGGGAAAAAACGAGGATAAAAATTGATATTTCGCTAAAATTATTCGTTTTTCTTGCTTTTTTCGGTCAAATATCGATAAAATAAGGAAAATCAAGGAAAAAAAATGATAAAAATTGATATTTAGCTAAAATTATTCGTTTTTCTTGCTTTTTTCGGTCAAATCTCGATAAAATATGGAAAATTAAGGGCAAAAAAGACTAAAAAAATTGAAATTTCGCTAAAATTATTCGTTTTTCTTGCTTTTTTCGGTCAAATCTCGATAAAATAAGGAAAATTAAGGGAAAAAAAGAGGAAAAAAATTGAAATTTCGCTAAAATTATACGTTTTTCTTGCTTTTTTCGGTCAAATCTCGATAAAATAAGGAAAATTAAGGGTAAAAAAGAGGAAAAAAATTGAAATTTCGCTAAAATTATTCGTTTTTCTTGCTTTTTTCGGTCAAATCTCGATAAAATGAGGAAAATTAAGGGAAAAAACGAGGATAAAAATTGATATTTCGCTAAAATTATTCGTTTTTCTTGCTTTTTTCGGTCAAATCTCGATAAAATAAGGAAAATCAAGGAAAAAAAATGATAAAAATTGATATTTAGCTAAAATTATTCGTTTTTCTTGCTTTTTTCGGTCAAATCTCGATAAAATGTGGAAAATTAAGGGAAAAAAAGACTAAAAAAATTGAAATTTCGCTAAAATTATTCGTTTTTCTTGCTTTTTTCGGTCAAATCTCGATAAAATAAGGAAAATTAAGGGAAAAAAAGAGGAAAAAAATTGAAATTTCGCTAAAATTATTCGTTTTTTTTCCTTCTTTTTTCGGTCAAATCTCGATAAAATAAGGAAAATTAAGGGAAAATATGAGGAAAAAATTGAAATTTCGCTAAAATTATTCATTTTTCTTGCTTTTTTCAAGCAAATCTCGATAAAATAAGGAAAAAAAAGGGAAAAAAAGGGGAAAAAAATTGAAATTTCGCTAAAATTATTCGTTTTTCTAGCTTTTTTCGGTCAAATCTCGATAAAATAAGGAAAATTAAGGGAAAAAAGAGGAAAAAAATTGAAATTTCGCTAAAATTATTTGTTTTTCTTGCTTTTTTCGGTCAAATCTCGATAAAATAAGGAAAATTAAGGGAAAAAAGAGGAAAAAAATAGAAATTTCGCTAAAATTATTCGTTTTTCTTGCTTTTTTCGGTCAAATCTCGATAAAATAAGGAAAATTAAGGGTAAAAAGAGGAAAAAAATTGAAATTTCGCTAAAATTATTCGTTTTTCTTGCTTTTCTATGTCAAATCTCGATAAAATAAGGAAAATGAAGGGAAAAAGAGAGGATAAATTTGATATTTCGCTAAAATTATTCGTTTTTCTTGCTTTTTTCGGTCAAATCTCGATAAAATAAGGAAAATAAAGGGAAAAAAGATGATAAAATTGATATTTCGCTAAAATTATTCGTTTTTCTTGATTTTTTCGGTCAAATCTCGATAAAATAAGGAAAGTTAAGGGATAAAAAGAGGAAAAAAATTTAAATTTCGCTAAAATTGTTCGTTTTTCTAGCTTTTTTCGGTCAAATCTCGATAAAATGAGGAAAATTAAGGGAAAAAAAGAGGAAAAAAATTGAAATTTCGCTAAAATTATTCGTTTTTCTTGCTTTTTTCGTTCAAATCTCGATAAAATTAGGAAAATTTAGGGAAAAAAGAGGAAAAAAATTGAAATTTCGCTAAAATTATTCGTTTTTCTTGCTTTTTTCGGTCAAATCTCGATAAAATGAGGAAAATTAAGGGAAAAAAAGAGGATTAAAATCGATATTTCGCTTAAATTTTTCGTTTTTTTTTGCTTTTTTCGGTCAAATATCGATAAAATAAAGAAAATCAAAGGAAAAAAGATGATAAAAATTGATATTTAGCTAAAATTATTCGTTTTTCTTGCTATTTTCGGTCAAATCTCGATAAAATGTGGAAAATTAAGGGAAAAAAAGAAGAAAAAATTGACATTTCGCTAAAATTATTGGTTTTTCTTGCTTTTTTATGTCAAATCTCGATAAAAAAACGAAAATTAAGGGAAAAAAAGAGGAAAAAAATTGAAATTTCGCTAAAATTATTCGTTTTTCTTGCTTTTTTCGGTCAAATCTCGATAAAATAAGGAAAATTAAGGGAATAAAAGAGGATAAAAATTGATATTTCGCAAAAATTATTCGTTTTTCTTGCTTTTTTCGGTCAAATCACGATAAAATGAGGAAAATTAAGGGAAAAAACGAGGATAAAAATTTATATTTCGCTAAAATTATTCGTTTTTCTTGCTTTTTTCGGTCAAATATCGATAAAATAAGGAAAATCAATGGAAAAAAAGATGATATAATTGATATTTAGCTAAAATTATTCGCTTTTCTTGCTTTTTTCGGTCAAATCAAGGGAAAAAAAGAGGAAAAAAATTGAAATTTCGCTAAAATTATTCGTTTTTCTTACTTTTGTATGTCAAATCTCGATAAAATAAGGAAAATTAAGGGAAAAAAAGAGGAAAAAAATAGAAATTTCGCTAAAATTATTCGTTTTTCTTGCTTTTATCGGTCAAATCTCGATAAAATAAGGAAAATTAAGGGTAAAAAAGAAGAAAAAAATTGAAATTTCACTAAAATTATTCGTTTTTCTTGCTTTTTTCGGTCAAATCTCGATAAAATAAGGAAAATTAAGGGTAAAAAAGAGGAAAAAAATTGAAATTTCGCTAAAATTATTCGTTTTTCTTGCTTTTTACGGTCAAATCTCGATAAAATAAGGAAAATTAAGGGAAAAAAAGAGGATAAAAATTGATATTTCGCTAAAATTATTCGTTTTTCTTGCTTTTTTCGGTCAAATCTCGATAAAATAAGGAAAATTAAGGGAAAAAAGAGGAAAAAAATAGAAATTTCGCTAAAATTATTCGTTTTTCTTGCTTTTTACGGTCAAATCTCGATAAAATAAGGAAAATTAAGGGTAAAAAAGAGGAAAAAAATTGAAATTTCGCTAAAATTATTCGTTTTTCTTGCTTTTTTCGGTCAAATCTCGATAAAATGAGGAAAATTAAGGGAAAAAACGAGGATAAAAATTGATATTTCGCTAAAATTATTCTTTTTTCCTGCTTTTTTCGGTCAAATATCGATAAAATAAGGAAAATCAAGGGAAAAAAGAAGATAAAAATTGATATTTAGCTAAAACTATTCGTTTTTCTTGCTTTTTTCGGTCAAATCTCGATAAAATAAGGAAAATTAAGGGAATAAAAGAGGATAAAAATTGATATTTCGCTAAAATTATTCGTTTTTCTTGCTTTTTTCGGACAAACCTCGATAAAATAAGGAAAATTAAGGGAAAAAAAGAGGAAAAAAATTGAAATTTCGCTAAAATTATTCGTTTTTCTTGCTTTTTTCGGACAAACCTCGATAAAATAAGGAAAATTAAGGGAAAAAAAGAGGAAAAAAATTGAAATTTCGCTAAAATTATTCGTTTTTCTAGCTTTTTTCGGTCAAATCTCGATAAAATAAGGAAAATTAAGGGTAAAAAGAGGAAAAAAATTGAAATTTCGCTAAAATTATTCGTTTTTCTTGCTTTTTTCGGTCAAATCTCGATAAAATAAGGAAAATTAAGGGAAAAAAAGACTAAAAAAATTGAAATTTCGCTAAAATTATTCGTTTTTCTTGCTTTTTTCGGTCAAATCTCGATAAAATAAGGAAAATTAAGGGAAAAAAATAGAAATTTCGCTAAAATTATTCGTTTTATTTGCTTTTTTCGGTCAAATCTCGATAAAATAAGGAACATTAAGGGTAAAAAAGAGGAAAAAAATTGAAATTTCGCTCAAATTATTCGTTTTTCTTGCTTTTTTCGGTCAAATCTCGATAAAATAAGGAAAATTAAGGGAAAAAAAGAGGAAAAAAATAGAAATTTCGCTAAAATTATTCGTTTTTCTTGCTTTATTCGGTCTAATATCGATAAAATTAGGAAAATTAAGGAAAAAAAGAGGAAAAAAATAGAAATTTCGCTAAAATTATTCCTTTTTCTTGCTTTTTTCGGTCAAATCTCGATAAAATAAGGAAAATTAAGGGTAAAAAAGAGGAAAAAAATTGAAATTTCGCTAAACTTATTCGTTTTTCTTGCTTTTTTCGGTCAAATCTCGATAAAATGAGGAAAATTAAGGGAAAAAACGAGGATAAAAATTGATATTTCGCTAAAATTATTCGTTTTTCTTGCTTTTTTCGGTCAAATATCGATAAAATAAGGAAAATCAAGGAAAAAAAATGATAAAAATTGATATTTAGCTAAAATTATTCGTTTTTCTTGCTTTTCTATGTCAAATCTCGATAAAATAAGGAAAATGAAGGGAAAAAGAGAGGATAAATTTGATATTTCGCTAAAATTATTCGTTTTTCTTGCTTTTTTCGGTCAAATCTCGATAAAATAAGGAAAATAAAGGGAAAAAAGATGATAAAATTGATATTTCGCTAAAATTATTCGTTTTTCTTGATTTTTTCGGTCAAATCTCGATAAAATAAGGAAAGTTAAGGGATAAAAAGAGGAAAAAAATTGAAATTTCGCTAAAATTGTTCATTTTTCTAGCTTTTTTCGGTCAAATCTCGATAAAATGAGGAAAATTAAGGGAAAAAAAGAGGAAAAAAATTGAAATTTCGCTAAAATTATTCGTTTTTCTTGCTTTTTTTCGGTCAAATCTCGATAAAATGAGGAAAATTAAGGGAAAAAAACGAGGATAAAAATTGATATTTCGCTAAAATTATTCGTTTTTCTTGCTTTTTTCGGTCAAATATCGATAAAATAAGGAAAATCAAGGAAAAAAAATGATAAAAATTGATATTTAGCTAAAATTATTCGTTTTTCTTGCTTTTTTCGGTCAAATCTCGATAAAATATGGAAAATTAAGGGCAAAAAAGACTAAAAAAATTGAAATTTCGCTAAAATTATTCGTTTTTCTTGCTTTTTTCGGTCAAATCTCGATAAAATAAGGAAAATTAAGGGAAAAAAAGAGGAAAAAAATTGAAATTTCGCTAAAATTATACGTTTTTCTTGCTTTTTTCGGTCAAATCTCGATAAAATAAGGAAAATTAAGGGTAAAAAAGAGGAAAAAAATTGAAATTTCGCTAAAATTATTCGTTTTTCTTGCTTTTTTCGGTCAAATCTCGATAAAATGAGGAAAATTAAGGGAAAAAACGAGGATAAAAATTGATATTTCGCTAAAATTATTCGTTTTTCTTGCTTTTTTCGGTCAAATCTCGATAAAATAAGGAAAATCAAGGAAAAAAAATGATAAAAATTGATATTTAGCTAAAATTATTCGTTTTTCTTGATTTTTTCGGTCAAATCTCGATAAAATGTGGAAAATTAAGGGCAAAAAAGACTAAAAAAATTGAAATTTCGCTAAAATTATTCGTTTTTCTTGCTTTTTTCGGTCAAATCTCGATAAAATAAGGAAAATTAAGGGAAAAGAAGAGGAAAAAAATAGAAATTTCGCTAAAATTATTCGTTTTTCTTGATTTTTTCGGTCAAATCTCGATAAAATAAGGAAAATTAAGGGTAAAAAAGAGGAAAAAAATTGAAATTTCGCTCAAATTATTCGTTTTTCTTGCTTTTTTCGGTCAAATCTCGATAAAATAAGGAAAATTAAGGGAAAAAAAGAGGAAAAAAATAGAAATTTTGCTAAAATTATTCGTTTTTCTTGCTTTTTTCGGTCAAATCTCGATAAAATAAGGAAAATTAACGGTTAAAAAGAGGAAAAAAATTGAAATTTCGCTAAAATTATTCGTTTTTCTTGCTTTTTTTCGGTCAAATCTCGATAAAATGAGGAAAATTAAGGGAAAAAACGAGGATAAAAATTGATATTTTGCTAAAGTTATTCGTTTTTCTTGCTTTTTTCGGTCAAAAATCGATAAAATAAGGAAAATCAAGGAAAAAAAATGATAAAAATTGATATTTAGCTAAAATTATTCGTTTTTCTTGCTTTTTTCGGTCAAATCTCGATAAAATAAGGAAAATTAAGGGAAAAAAGAGGAAAAAAATTGAAATTTCGCTAAAATTATTCGTTTTTCTTGCTTTTTTTCGGTCAAATCTCGATAAAATAAGGAAAATTAACGGTAAAAAAGAGGAAAAAAATTGAAATTTCGCTAAAATTATTCGTTTTTCTTGCTTTTTTCGGTCAAATCTCGATAAAATAAGGAAAATTAAGGGTAAAAAGAGGAAAAAAATTGAAATTTCGCTAAAATTATTCGTTTTTCTTGCTTTTCTATGTCTAATCTCGATAAAATAAGGAAAATGAAGGGAAAAAGAGAGGATAAATTTGATATTTCGCTAAAATTATTCGTTTTTCTTGCTTTTTTCGGTCAAATCTCGATAAAATAAGGAAAATAAAGGGAAAAAAGATGATAAAATTGATATTTCGCTAAAATTATTCGTTTTTCTTGATTTTTTCGGTCAAATCTCGATAAAATAAGGAAAGTTAAGGGATAAAAAGAGGAAAAAAATTGAAATTTCGCTAAAATTGTTCGTTTTTCTAGCTTTTTTCGGTCAAATCTCGATAAAATGAGGAAAATTAAGGGAAAAAAAGAGGAAAAAAATTGAAATTTCGCAAAAATTATTCGTTTTTCTTGCTTTTTCGTTCAAATCTCGATAAAATTAGGAAAATTTAGGGAAAAAAGAGGAAAAAAATTGAAATTTCGCTAAAATTATTCGTTTTTCTTGCTTTTTTCGGTCAAATCTCGATAAAATGAGGAAAATTAAGGGAAAAAAAGAGGATTAAAATCGATATTTCGTTTAAATTATTCGTTTTTTTTTTGCTTTTTTCGGTCAAATATCGATAAAATAAAGAAAATCAAAGGAAAAAAGATGATAAAAATTGATATTTAGCTAAAATTATTCGTTTTTCTTGCTATTTTCGGTCAAATCTCGATAAAATGTGGAAAATTAAGGGAAAAAAAGAGGAAAAAATTGACATTTCGCTAAAATTATTGGTTTTTCTTGCTTTTTTATGTCAAATCTCGATAAAAAAACGAAAATTAAGGGAAAAAAAGAGGAAAAAAATTGAAATTTCGCTAAAATTATTCGTTTTTCTTGCTTTTTTCGGTCAAATCTTGATTAAATAAGGAAAATTAAGGGAATAAAAGAGGATAAAAATTGATATTTCGCTAAAATTATTCGTTTTTCTTGCTTTTTTCGGTCAAATCACGATAAAATGAGGAAAATTAAGGGAAAAAAACGAGGATAAAAATTTATATTTCGCTAAAATTATTCGTTTTTCTTGCTTTTTTCGGTCAAATATCGATAAAATAAGGAAAATCAATGGAAAAAAGATGATATAATTGATATTTAGCTAAAATTATTCGCTTTTCTTGCTTTTTTCGGTCAAATCAAGGGAAAAAAAGAGGAAAAAAATTGAAATTTCGCTAAAATTATTCGTTTTTCTTGCTTTTTTCGGTCAAATCTCGATAAAATAAGGAAAATTAAGGGAAAAAAAGAGGAAAAAAATAGAAATTTCGCTAAAATTATTCGTTTTTTTTCCTTCTTTTTTCGGTCAAATCTCGATAAAATAAGGAAAATTAAGGGAAAATATGAGGGAAAAAATTGAAATTTCGCTAAAATTATTCATTTTTCTTGCTTTTTTCAAGCAAATCTCGATAAAATAAGGAAAAAAAAGGGAAAAAAAGGGGAAAAAAATAGAAATTTCGCTAAAATTATTCGTTTTTCTAGCTTTTTTCGGTCAAATCTCGATAAAATAAGGAAAATTAAGGGAAAAAAGAGGAAAAAAATTGAAATTTCGCTAAAATTATTCGTTTTTCTTGCTTTTTTCGGTCAAATCTCGATAAAATAAGGAAAATTAAGGGAAAAAAGAGGAAAAAAATAGAAATTTCGCTAAAATTATTCGTTTTTCTTGCTTTTTTCGGTCAAATCTCGATAAAATAAGGAAAATTAACGGTAAAAAAGAGGAAAAAAATTGAAATTTCGCTAAAATTATTCGTTTTTCTTGCTTTTTTCGGTCAAATCTCGCTAAAATAAGGAAAATTAAGGGTAAAAAGAGGAAAAAAATTGAAATTTCGCTAAAATTATTCGTTTTTCTTGCTTTTCTATGTCAAATCTCGATAAAATAAGGAAAATGAAGGGAAAAAGAGAGGATAAATTTGATATTTCGCTAAAATTATTCGTTTTTCTTGCTTTTTTCGGTCAAATCTCGATAAAATAAGGAAAATAAAGGGAAAAAAGATGATAAAATTGATATTTCGCTAAAATTATTCGTTTTTCTTGATTTTTTCGGTCAAATCTCGATAAAATAAGGAAAGTTAAGGGATAAAAAGAGGAAAAAAATTGAAATTTCGCTAAAATTGTTCGTTTTTCTAGCTTTTTTTCGGTCAAATCTCGATAAAATGAGGAAAATTAAGGGAAAAAAAGAGGAAAAAAATTGAAATTTCGCAAAAATTATTCGTTTTTCTTGCTTTTTCGTTCAAATCTCGATAAAATTAGGAAAATTTAGGGAAAAAAGAGGAAAAAAATTGAAATTTCGCTAAAATTATTCGTTTCTCTTGCTTTTTTCGGTCAAATCTCGATAAAATGAGGAAAATTAAGGGAAAAAAAGAGGATTAAAATCGATATTTCGCTTAAATTATTCGTTTTTTTTTGCTTTTTTCGGTCAAATATCGATAAAATAAAGAAAATCAAAGGAAAAAAGATGATAAAAATTGATATTTAGCTAAAATTATTCGTTTTTCTTGCTATTTTCGGTCAAATCTCGATAAAATGTGGAAAATTAAGGGAAAAAAAAGAGGAAAAAATTGACATTTCGCTAAAATTATTGGTTTTTCTTGCTTTTTTATGTCAAATCTCGATAAAAAAACGAAAATTAAGGGAAAAAAAGAGGAAAAAAATTGAAATTTCGCTAAAATTATTCGTTTTTCTTGCTTTTTTCGGTCAAATCTTGATTAAATAAGGAAAATTAAGGGAATAAAAGAGGATAAAAATTGATATTTCGCTAAAATTATTCGTTTTTCTTGCTTTTTTCGGTCAAATCACGATAAAATGAGGAAAATTAAGGGAAAAAACGAGGATAAAAATTTATATTTCGCTAAAATTATTCGTTTTTCTTGCTTTTTTCGGTCAAATATCGATAAAATAAGGAAAATCAATGGAAAAAAGATGATATAATTGATATTTAGCTAAAATTATTCGCTTTTCTTGCTTTTTTCGGTCAAATCAAGGGAAAAAAAGAGGAAAAAAATTGAAATTTCGCTAAAATTATTCGTTTTTCTTACTTTTTTATGTCAAATCTCGATAAAATAAGGAAAATTAAGGGAAAAAAAGAGGAAAAAAATAGAAATTTCGCTAAAATTATTCGTTTTTCTTGCTTTTATCGGTCAAATCTCGATAAAATAAGGAAAATTAAGGGTAAAAAAGAAGAAAAAAATCGAAATTTCGCTAAAATTATTCGTTTTTCTTGCTTTTTTCGGTCAAATCTCGATAAAATGAGGAAAATTAAGTAAAAAAACGAGGATAAAAATTGATATTTTGCTAAAATTATTCGTTTTTCTTGCTTTTTTCGTTCAAATATCGATAAAATAAGGAAAATCAAGGAAAAAAAATGATAAAAATTGATATTTAGCTAAAATTATTCGTTTTTCTTGCTTTTTTCGGTCAAATCTCGATAAAATGTGGAAAATTAAGGGAAAAAAAGACTATAAAAATTGAAATATCGCTAAAATTATTCGTTTTTCTTGCTTTTTTCGGTCAAATCTCGATAAAATAAGGAAAATTAAGGGAAAAAAAGAGGAAAAAAATTGAAATTTCGCTAAAATTATTCGTTTTTCTTGCTTTTTTCGGTCAAATCTCGAAAAAATAAGGAAAATTAAGGGAATAAAAGAGGAAAAAAATTGAAATTTCGCTAAAATTATTCGTTTTTCTTGCTTTTTTCGGTCAAATCTCGATAAAATAAGGAAAATTAAGGGAAAAAAAGAGGATAAAAATTGATATTTCGCTAAAATTATTCGTTTTTCTTGCTTTTTTCGGTCAAATCTCGATAAAATAAGGAAAATTAAGGGAAAAAAGAGGAAAAAAATAGAAATTTCGCTAAAATTATTCGTTTTTCTTGCTTTTTACGGTCAAATCTCGATAAAATAAGGCAAATTAAGGGTAAAAAAGAGGAAAAAAATTGAAATTTCGCTAAAATCATTCGTTTTTCTTGCTTCTTTCGGTCAAATCTCGATAAAATGAGGAAAATTAAGGGAAAAAAACGAGGATAAAAATTGATATTTCGCTAAAATTATTCGTTTTTCTTGCTTTTTTCGGTCAAATATCGATAAATAAGGAAAATCAAGGGAAAAAAGAAGATAAAAATTGATATTTAGCTAAAATTATTCGTTTTTCTTGCTTTTTTCGGTCAAATCTCGATAAAATGTGGAAAATTAAGGGAAAAAAAGACTAAAAAAATTGAAATTTCGCTAAAATTATTCGTTTTTCTTGCTTTTTTCGGTCAAATCTTGATAAAATAAGGAAAATTAAGGGAAAAAAAAGAGGAAAAAAATTAAAATTTCGCTAAAATTATTCGTTTTTCTTGCTTTTTTCGGTCAAATCTCGATAAAATAAGGAAAATTAAGGGAAAAAAAAGAGGAAAAAAATAGAAATTTCGCTAAAATTATTCGTTTTTCTTGCTTTTTTTCGGTCAAATCTCGATAAAATAAGGAAATTTAAGGGTAAAAAAGAGGAAAAAAATTGATATTTCGCTCAAATTATTCGTTTTTCTTGCTTTTTTTCGGTCAAATCTCGATAAAATAAGGAAAATTAATGGAAAAAAAGAGGAAAAAAATAGAAATTTCGATAAAATTATTCGTTTTTCTTGCTTTTTTCGGTCTAATGTCGATAAAATAAGGAAAATTAAGGAAAAAAAGAGGAAAAAAATAGAAATTTCGCAAAAATTATTCGTTTTTCTTGCTTTTTTCGGTCAAATCTCGATAAAATATGGAAAATTAACGGTAAAAAAGAGGAAAAAAATAGAAATTTCGCTAAAATTATTCGTTTTTCTTGCTTTTTTCGGTCAAATCTCGCTAAAATGAGGAAAATTAAGGGAAAAAACGAGGATAAAAATTGATATTTCGCTAAAGTTATTCGTTTTTCTTGCTTTTTTCGGTCAAATCTTGATAAAATAAGGAAAATCAAGGAAAAAAATGATAAAAATTGATATTTAGCTAAAATTATTCGTTTTTCTTGCTTTTTTCGGTCAAATCTCGATAAAATGTGGAAAATTAAGGGAAAAAAAGACTAAAAAAAATTGAAATTTCGCTAAAATTATTCGTTTTTCTTGCTTTTTTCAGTCAAATCTCGATAAAATAAGGAAAATTAAGGGAAAAAAAGAGGAAAAAAATTGAAATTTCGCTAAAATTATTCGTTTTTCTTGCTTTTTTCGGTCAAATCTCGATAAAATAAGGAAAATTAAGGGAAAATATGAGGAAAAATATTGAAATTTCGCTAAAATTATTCATTTTTCTTGCTTTTTGCAAGCAAATCTCGATAAAATAAGGAAAATTAAGGGAAAAAAAGGGGAAAAAAATTGAAATTTCGCTAAAATAATTCGTTTTTCTTGCTTTTTTCGGTCAAATCTCGATAAAATAAGGAAAATTAACGGTAAAAAAGAGGAAAAAAATTGAAATTTCGCTAAAATTATTCGTTTTTCTTGCTTTTTTCGGTCAAATCTCGATAAAATAAGGAAAATTAAGGGTAAAAAGAGGAAAAAAATTGAAATTTCGCTAAAATTATTCGTTTTTCTTGCTTTTTTCGGTCAAATCTCGATAAAATAAGGAAAATTAAGGGAAAATATGAGGAAAAATATTGAAATTTCGCTAAAATTATTCATTTTTCTTGCTTTTTGCAAGCAAATCTCGATAAAATAAGGAAAATTAAGGGAAAAAAAGGGGAAAAAAATTGAAATTTCGCTAAAATAATTCGTTTTTCTTGCTTTTTTTCGGTCAAATCTCGATAAAATAAGGAAAATTAACGGTAAAAAAAGAGGAAAAAAATTGAAATTTCGCTAAAATTATTCGTTTTTCTTGCTTTTTTTCGGTCAAATCTCGATAAAATAAGGAAAATTAAGGGTAAAAAGAGGAAAAAAATTGAAATTTCGCTAAAATTATTCGTTTTTCTTGCTTTTCTATGTCAAATCTCGATAAAATAAGGAAAATTAAGGGAAAAAAAGACTAAAAAAATTGAAATTTCGCTAAAATTATTCGTTTTTCTTGCTTTTTTCGGTCAAATCTCGATAAAATAAGTAAAATAAAGGGAAAAAAGATGATTAAAATTGAAATTTCGCTAAAATTGTTCGTTTTTCTAGCTTTTTTCGGTCAAATCTCGATAAAATAAGGAAAATTTAGGGAAAAAAGAGGAAAAAAATTGAAATTTCGCTAAAATTATTCGTTTTTCTTGCTTTTTTCGATCAAATCTCGATAAAATGAGAAATATTAAGGGAAAAAAAAGAGGATTAAAATCGATATTTCGCTTAAATTATTCGTTTTTTCTTGCTTTTTTCGGTCAAATATCGATAAAATAAGGAAAATCAAGGGAAAAAAGATGATAAAAATTGATATTTAGCTAAAATTATTCGTTTTTCTTGCTATTTTCGGTCAAATCTCGATAAAATGTGGAAAATTAAGGGAAAAAAAGAGGAAAAAAATTGACATTTCGCTAAAATTATTGGTTTTTCTTGCTTTTTTATGTCAAATCTCGATAAAAATACGAAAATTAAGGGAAAAAAAAGAGCAAAAAAAATTGAAATTTCGCTAAAAATATTTGTTTTTCTTGCTTTTTTCGGTCAAATCTCGATAAAATAAGGAAAATTAAGGGAATAAAAGAGGATAAAAATTGATATTTCGCTAAAATTATTCGTTTTTCTTGCTTTTTTCGGACAAACCTCGATAAAATAAGGAAAATTAAGGGAAAAAAAGAGGACAAAAATTCAAATTTCGCTAAAATTATTCGTTTTTCTAGCTTTTTTCGGTCAAATCTCCATAAAATAAGGAAAATTAAGGGAAAAAAAGAGGATAAAAATTGATATTTTGCTAAAATTATTCGTTTTTCTTACTTTTCTCGGTCAAATCTCGATAAAATAAGGAAAATTAAGGGAAAAAAAAGAGGAAAAAAATTGAAATTTCGCTAAAATTATTCATTTTTCTTGCTTTTTTCGGTCAAATCTCGATAAAATAACGAAAATTAAGGGAAAAAAAAAGGATTAAAATTGAAATTTCGCAAAAATTATTCGTTTTTCTTGCTTTTTTCAAGCAAATCTCGATAAAATAAGGAAAATTAAGGGAAAAAAAAGGGGAAAAAAATTGAAATTTCGCTAAAATTATTCGTTTTTCTTGCTTTTTTCGGTCAAATCTCGATAAAATAAGGAAAATTAAGGGAAAAAAGAGGAAAAAAATAGAAATTTCGCTCAAATTATTCGTTTTTTCTCGCCTTTTTCGGTCAAATTTCGATAAAATAAGGAAAATTAAGGGAAAAAAGAGGATAAAAATAGATATTTCGCTAAAATTATTCGTTATTCTTGCTTTTTTCGGTCAAATCTCGATAAAATAAGGAAAATCAAAAGAAAAAAGTTGATAAAAATTGATATTTCGCTAAAATTATTCGTTTTTCTTGCTTTTTTCGGTCAAATCTCGATAAAATGAGGAAAATTAAGGGAAAAAAACGAGGATAAAAATTTATATTTCGCTAAAATTATTCGTTTTTCTTGCTTTTTTCGGTCAAATATCGATAAAATAAGGAAAATCAATGGAAAAAAGATGATAAAAATTGATATTTCGCTAAAATTATTCGTTTTTCTTACTTTTTTATGTCAAATCTCGATAAAATAAGGAAAATTAAGGGAAAAAAAGACTAAAAAAATTGAAATTTCGCTAAAATTATTCGTTTTTTTGCTTTTTTCGGTCAAATCTCGAAAAAATAAGGAAAATTAAGGGAAAAAAAAGAGGAAAAAAATTGAAATTTCGCTAAAATTATTCGTTTTTCTTGCTTTTTTCGGTCAAATCTCGATAAAATAAGGAAAATTAAGGGAATAAAAGAGGATAAAAATTGATATTTCGCTAAAATTATTCGTTTTTCTTGCTTTTTTCGGACAAACCTCGATAAAATAAGGAAAATTAAGGGAAAAAAAGAGGAAGAAAATTGAAATTTCGCTAAAATTATTCGTTTTTCTTGCTTTTTTCGGTCAAATCTCGATAAAATAAGGAAAATTAAGGGAAAAAAAGAGGATTAAAATTGAAATTTCGCAAAAATAATTCGTTTTTCTTGCTTTTTTCAAGCAAATCTCGATAAAATAAGGAAAATTAAGGGAAAAAAAGGGGAAAAAAATTGAAATTTCGCTAAAATTATTCGTTTTTCTTGCTTTTTTCGGTCAAATCTCGATAAAATAAGGAAAATTAAGGGAAAAAAAGGGGAAAAAAATTGAAATTTCGCTCAAATTATTCGTTTTTTCTCGCCTTTTTCGGTCAAATCTCGATAAAATAAGGAAAATTAAGGGAAAAAAAGAGGATAAAAATAGATATTTCGCTAAAATTATTCGTTTTTCTTGCTTTTTTCGGTCAAATCTCGATAAAATAAGGAAAATCAAGGGAAAATAGATGATAAAAATTGATATTTCGCTAAAATTATTCGTTTTTCTTGCTTTTTTCGGTCATATCTCGATAAAATGAGGAAAATCAAGGGAAAAAAGATGATAAAAATTGATATTTCGCTAAAATTATTCGTTTTTCTTGCTTTTTTCGGTCCAATCTCGATAAAATGAGGAAAATTAAGGGAAAAAAAGAGGAAAAAGATTGAAATTTCGCTAAAATTATTCGTTTTTCTTGCTTTTTCGGTCAAATCTCGATAAAATAAGAATATTAAGGGAAAAAAAGAGGAAAAAAATTGAAATTTCGCTAAAATTATTCGTTTTTCTTACTTTTTTGGTCAAATCTCGATAAAATAAGGAAAATTAAGGGAATAAAAGAGGATAAAAATTGATATTTCGCTAAAATTATTCGTTTTTCTTGCTTTTTTCGGTCAAATCTCGATAAAATAAGGAAAATTAAGGGAAAAAAGAGGAAAAAAAATAGAAATTTTGCTAAAATTATTCGTTTTTCTTGTTTTTTTTTGGTCAAATCTCGATAACATAAGGAAAATTAAGGGTAAAAAAGAGGAAAAAAATTGAAATTTCGCTCAAATTATTCGTTTTTCTTGCTTTTTTCGGTCAAATCTCGATAAAATAAGGAAAATAAAGGGAAAAAAAGAGGAAAAAAAATTGAAATTTCGCTTAAATTATTCGTTTTTCTTGCTTTTTTCGGTCAAATCTCGATAAAATAAGGAAAATTATGGGAAAAAAGTGGAAAAAAATTGAAATTTCGCTCAAATTATTCAATTTTCTTGCTTTTTTCGGTCAAATCTTGATAAAATAAGGAAAATTAAGGGAAAAAAAGAGGATAAAAATTGATATTTCGCTAAAATTATTATTTTTTCTTGCTTTATCGGTCAAATCTCGATAAAATAAGGAAAATCAAGGGAAAATAGATGATAAAAATTGATATTTCGCTAAAATTATTCGTTTTTCTTGCTTTTTTCGGTCATATCTCGATAAAATGAGGAAAATCAAGGGAAAAAAGATGATAAAAATTGATATTTCGCTAAAATTATTCGTTTTTCTTGCTTTTTTCGGTCCAATCTCGATAAAATGAGGAAAATTAAGGGAAAAAAGGAGGAAAAAGATTGAAATTTCGCTAAAATTATTCGTTTTTCTTGCTTTTTCGGTCAAATCTCGTTAAAATAAGAATATTAAGGGAAAAAAAAGAGGAAAAAAATTGAAATTTCGCTAAAATTATTCGTTTTTCTTACTTTTTTGGTCAAATCTCGATAAAATAAGGAAAATTAAGGGAATAAAAGAGGATAAAAATTGATATTTCGCTAAAATTATTCGTTTTTCTTGCTTTTTTCGGTCAAATCTCGATAAAATAAGGAAAATTAAGGGAAAAAAGAGGAAAAAAAATAGAAATTTTGCTAAAATTATTCGTTTTTCTTGTTTTTTTTTGGTCAAATCTCGATAACATAAGGAAAATTAAGGGTAAAAAAGAGGAAAAAAATTGAAATTTCGCTCAAATTATTCGTTTTTCTTGCTTTTTTCGGTCAAATCTCGATAAAATAAGGAAAATTAAGGGAAAAAAAGAGGAAAAAACTTGAAATTTCGCAAAAATTATTCGTTTTTCTTGCTTTTTTCGGTCAAATCTCGATAAAATAAGGAAAATAAAGGGAAAAAAAGAGGAAAAAAATTGAAATTTCGCTTAAATTATTCGTTTTTCTTGCTTTTTTCGGTCAAATCTCGATAAAATAAGGAAAATTATGGGAAAAAAGTGGAAAAAAATTGAAATTTCGCTCAAATTATTCAATTTTCTTGCTTTTTTCGGTCAAATCTTGATAAAATAAGGAAAATTAAGGGAAAAAAAGAGGATAAAAATTGATATTTCGCTAAAATTATTATTTTTTCTTGCTTTTTCGGTCAAATCTCGATAAAATAAGAAAATTAAATGAAAAAAAGAGGAAAAAACTTGAAATTTCGCTAAAATTATTCGTTTTTCTTGCTTTTTTCGGTCAAATCTCGATAAAATAAGGAAAATTAAGGGAAAAAAATAGGATAAAAATTGATATTTCGCTAAAATTATTCGTTTTTCTTGCTTTTTTCGGTCAAATCTCGATAAAATAAATAAAATTAAGGGAAAAAAGAGGAAAAAAATAGAAATTTCGCTAAAATTATTCGTTTTTCTTGCTTTTTTCGGTCAAATCTCGATAACATAAGGAAAATTAAGGGTAAAAAAGAGGAAAAAAATTGAAATTTTGCTAAAATTATTCGTTTTTCTTGCTTTTTTCGGTCAAATCTCGATAAAATAAGGAAAATTAAGGGAAAAAAAGCGGAAAAAACTTGAAATTTCGCAAAAATTATTCGTTTTTCTTGCTTTTTTCGGTCAAATCTCGATAAAATAAGGAAAATAAAGGGAAAAAAAGAGGAAAAAAATTGAAATTTCGCTAAAATTATTCGTTTTACTTGCTTTTTTCGGTCAAATCTCGATAAAATAAGGAAAATTAAGGGAAAAAAAGAGGATAAAAATTGAAATTTCGCTCAAATTATTCAATTTTCTTGCTTTTTTCGGTCAAATCTTGATAAAATAAGGAAAATTAAGGGAAAAAAAGAGGATAAAAATTGATATTTCGCTAAAATTATTCGTTTTTCTTGCTTTTTTCGGTCAAATCTCGATAAAATAAGGAAAATCAAGAAAAAAAAGATGATTAAAATTGATATTTCGCTAAAATTGTTCGTTTTTCTTGATTTTTTCGGTCAAATCTCGATAAAATAAGGAAAATTAAGGGATAAAAAGAGGAAAAAAATTGAAATTTTGCTAAAATTGTTCGTTTTTCTAGCTTTTTTCGGTCAAATCTCGATAAAATGAGGAAAATTAAGGGAAAAAAAGAGGAAAAAAATTGAAATTTCGCTAAAATTATTCGTTTTTCTTGCTTTTTTCGTTCAAATCTCGATAAAATAAGGAAAATTTTGGGAAAAAAGAGGAAAAAGATTGAAATTTCGCTAAAATTATTCGTTTTTCTTGCTTTTTTCGTTCAAATCTCGATAAAATGAGGAAAATTAAGGGAAAAAAAGAGGATAAAAATTGATATTTCGCTAAAATTATTCGTTTTTCTTGCTTTTTTCGGTGAATTATCGATAAAATAAGGAAAATCAAGGGAAAAAAGATGATAAAAATTGATATTTAGCTAAAATTATTCGTTTTTCTTGCTATTTTCGGTCAAATCTCGATAAAATGTGGAAAATTAAGGGAAAAAAAGAGGAAAAAAAGTGACATTTCGCTAAAATTATTCGTTTTTCTTGCTTTTTTATGTCAAATCTCGATAAAATAACGAAAATTAAGGGAAAAAAAGAGGAAAAAAAATGAAATTTCGCTAAAATTATTCGTTTTTCTTGCTTTTTTCGGTCAAATCTCGATAAAATAAGGAAAATTGAGGGAATAAAAGAGGATAAAAATTGAAATTTCGATAAAATTATTCGTTTTTCTTGCTTTTTTCGGACAAACCTCGACAAAATAAGGAAAATTAAGGGAAAAAAAATAGGACAAAAATTGAAATTTTGCTAAAATTATTCATTTTTCTAGCTTTTTTCGGTCTAATCTCGATAAAATAAGGAATATTAAGGGAAAAAAGAGGATAAAAATTGATATTTTGCTAAAATTATTCGTTTTTCTTACTTTTTTCGGTCAAATCTCGATAAAATAAGGAAAATTAAGGGAAAAAAAGAGGAAAAAAATTGAAATTTCGCTAAAATTATTCGTTTTTCTTGCTTTTTTCGGTCAAATCTCGATTAAATAACGAAAATTAAGGGAAAAAAAGAGGATTAAAATTGAAATTTCGCAAAAATTATTCGTTTTTCTTGCTTTTTACAAGCAAATCTCGATAAAATAAGGAAAATTAAAGGAAAAAAAAAGGAAAAAAATTGAAATTTCGCTAAAATTATTCGTTTTTCTTGCTTTTTTCGGCCAAATCTCGATAAAATAAGGAAAATTAAGGGAAAAAAAGAGGAAAAAAATTGGAATTTCGCTCAAATTATTCGTTTTTCTTGCCTTTTTCGGTCATATCTCGATAAAATAAGGAAAATTAAGGGAAAAAAAGAGGATAAAAATAGATATTTCGCTAAAATTATTCGTTTTTCTTGCTTTTTTCGGTCAAATCTCGATAAAATAAGGAAAATCAAGGGAAAAAAGATGATAAAAATTGATATTTCGCTAAAATTATTCGTTTTTCTTGCTTTTTTTCGGTCAAATCTCGATAAAATAAGGAAAATCAAGGGAAAAAAGATGATAAAAATTGATATTTCGCTAAAATTATTCGTTTTTTCTTTTTTTTTCGGTCAAATCTCGATAAAATGAGGAAAATTAAGGGAAAAAAAGAGGAAAAAAATTGAAATTTCGCTAAAATTATTCGTTTTTCTTGCTTTTATCGGTCAAATCTCGATAAAATAAGGAAAATTAAGGGAAAAAAGAGGATAAAATTGATATTTCGCTAAAATTATTCGTTTTTCTTGCTTTTTCCGGTCAAATCTCGATAAAATAAGGAAAATTAAGGGAAAAAAGAGGAAAAAACTTGAAATTATGCAAAAATTATTCGTTTTTCTTCCTTTTTTCGGTAAAATCTCGATAAAATAAGGAAAATAAAGGGAAAAAAAGAGGAAAAAAATTGAAATTTCGCTAAAATTATTCGTTTTTTCTAGCTTTTTTCTGTCAAATCTCGATAAAATAAGGAAAATTAAGGGAAAAAAGAAGAAAAAAATTGAAATTTCGCTAAAATTATTCGTTTTTCTTGCTTTTTTCGGTCAAATCTCGATAAAATAAGGAAAATTAACGGTAAAAAAGAGGAAAAAAATTGAAATTTCGCAAAAATTATTCGTTTTTCTTGCTTTTTTCGGTCAAATCTCGATAAAATAAGGAAAATAAAGGGAAAAAAAGAGGAAAAAAATTGAAATTTCGCTAAAATTATTCGTTTTTCTTGCTTTTTTCGGTCAAATCTCGATAAAATAAGGAAAATTAAGGGAAAAAAAGAGGATAAAAATTGAAATTTCGCTCAAATTATTCAATTTTCTTGCTTTTTTCGGTCAAATCTTGATAAAATAAGGAAAATTAAGGGAAAAAAAGAGGATAAAAATTGATATTTCGCTAAAATTATTCGTTTTTCTTGCTTTTTTCGGTCAAATCTCGATAAAATAAGGAAAATCAAGGGAAAAAAGATGATTAAAATTGATATTTCGCTAAAATTGTTCGTTTTTCTTGATTTTTTCGGTCAAATCTCGATAAAATAAGGAAAATTAAGGGATAAAAAGAGGAAAAAAATTGAAATTTTGCTAAAATTGTTCGTTTTTCTAGCTTTTTTCGGTCAAATCTCGATAAAATGAGGAAAATTAAGGGAAAAAAAGAGGAAAAAAATTGAAATTTCGCTAAAATTATTCGTTTTTCTTGCTTTTTTCGGTCAAATCTCGATAAAATAAGGAAAATTTAGGGAAAAAAGAGGAAAAAGATTGAAATTTCGCTAAAATTATTCGTTTTTCTTGCTTTTTTCGGTCAAATCTCGATAAAATGAGGAAAATTAAGGGAAAAAAAGAGGATAAAAATTGATATTTCGCTAAAATTATTCGTTTTTCTTGCTTTTTTCGGTGAATTATCGATAAAATAAGGAAAATCAAGGGAAAAAAGATGATAAAAATTGATATTTAGCTAAAATTATTCGTTTTTCTTGCTATTTTCGGTCAAATCTCGATAAAATGTGGAAAATTAAGGGAAAAAAAGAGGAAAAAAAGTGACATTTCGCTAAAATTATTCGTTTTTCTTGCTTTTTTATGTCAAATCTCGACAAAATAAGGAAAATTAAGGGAAAAAAATAGGACAAAAATTGAAATTTTGCTAAAATTATTCATTTTTCTAGCTTTTTTCGGTCTAATCTCGATAAAATAAGGAATATTAAGGGAAAAAAGAGGATAAAAATTGATATTTTGCTAAAATTATTCGTTTTTCTTACTTTTTTCGGTCAAATCTCGATAAAATAAGGAAAATTAAGGGAAAAAAAGAGGAAAAAAATTGAAATTTCGCTAAAATTATTCGTTTTTCTTGCTTTTTTCGGTCAAATCTCGATTAAATAACGAAAATTAAGGGAAAAAAAGAGGATTAAAATTGAAATTTCGCAAAAATTATTCGTTTTTCTTGCTTTTTACAAGCAAATCTCGATAAAATAAGGAAAATTAAGGGAAAAAAAAAGGAAAAAAATTGAAATTTCGCTAAAATTATTCGTTTTTCTTGCTTTTTTCGGCCAAATCTCGATAAAATAAGGAAAATTAAGGGAAAAAAAGAGGAAAAAAATTGGAATTTCGCTCAAATTATTCGTTTTTCTTGCCTTTTTCGGTCATATCTCGATAAAATAAGGAAAATTAAGGGAAAAAAAGAGGATAAAAATAGATATTTCGCTAAAGTTATTCGTTTTTCTTGCTTTTTTCGGTCAAATCTCGATAAAATAAGGAAAATCAAGGGAAAAAAGATGATAAAAATTGATATTTCGCTAAAATTATTCGTTTTTCTTGCTTTTTTCGGTCAAATCTCGATAAAATAAGGAAAATCAAGGGAAAAAAGATGATAAAAATTGATATTTCGCTAAAATTATTCTTTTTTCTTTTTTTTTCGGTCAAATCTCGATAAAATGAGGAAAATTAAGGGAAAAAAAGAGGAAAAAAATTGAAATTTCGCTAAAATTATTCGTTTTTCTTGCTTTTATCGGTCAAATCTCGATAAAATAAGGAAAATTAAGGGAAAAAAGAGGATAAAATTGATATTTCGCTAAAATTATTCGTTTTTCTTGCTTTTTCCGGTCAAATCTCGATAAAATAAGGAAAATTAAGGGAAAAAAGAGGAAAAAACTTGAAATTATGCAAAAATTATTCGTTTTTCTTCCTTTTTTCGGTAAAATCTCGATAAAATAAGGAAAATAAAGGGAAAAAAAGAGGAAAAAAATTGAAATTTCGCTAAAATTATTCGTTTTTCTAGCTTTTTTCGGTCAAATCTCGATAAAATAAGGAAAATTAAGGGAAAAAAGAAGAAAAAAATTGAAATTTCGCTAAAATTATTCGTTTTTCTTGCTTTTTTCGGTCAAATCTCGATAAAATAAGGAAAATTAACGGTAAAAAAGAGGAAAAAAATTGAAATTTCGCTAAAATTATTCGTTTTTCTTGCTTTTTTCGGTCAAATCTCGATAAAATAAGGAAAATTAAGGGTAAAAAGAGGAAAAAAATTGAAATTTCGCTAAAATTATTCGTTTTTCTTGCTTTTTTCGGTCAAATCTCGATAAAATAAGGAAAATAAAGGGAAAAAAGATGATAAAAATTGATATTTCGCTAAAATTATTCGTTTTTCTTGATTTTTTCGGTCAAATCTCGATAAAATAAGGAAAATTAAGGGAAAAAAAGAGGAAAAAAATTGAAATTTCGCTAAAATTATTCGTTTTTCTTGCTTTTTTCGGTCAAATCTCGATAAAATGAGGAAAATTAAAGGAAAAAAAAAGGATTAAAATCGATATTTCGCTAAAATTATTCGTTTTTCTTGCTTTTTTCGTCAAATCTCGATAAAATAAGGAAAATCAAGGGAAAAAAGATGATTAAAATTGATATTTCGCTAAAATTGTTAGTTTTTCTTGATTTTTTCGGTCAAATCTCGATAAAATAAGGAAAATTAAGGGATAAAAAGAGGAAAAAAATTGAAATTTCGCTAAAATTGTTCGTTTTTCTAGCTTTTTTCGGTCAAATCTCGATAAAATGAGGAAAATTAAGGGAAAAAAAGAGGAAAAAAATTGAAATTTCGCTAAAATTATTCGTTTTTCTTGCTTTTTTCGGTCAAATCTCGATAAAATAAGGAAAATTAAGTGAAAAAAGTGGAAAAAAATAGAAATTTCACAAAAATTATTCGTTTTTTTTGCTTTTTTCGGTAGAATCTCGATAAAATAAGGAAAATTAAGGGTGAAAAAGAGAAAAAAAATTGAAATTTCGCTAAAATTATTCGTTTTTCTTGCTTTATTCGGTCAAATCTCGATAAAATAAGGAAAATTAAGGGAAAAAAGAGGATAAAAATTGATATTTAGCTAAAATTATTTGTTTTTCTTGCTTTTTTCGGACAAACCTCGATAAAATAAGGAAAATTAAGGGAAAAAAGAGGAAAAAAATTGAAATTTCGCTAAAATTATTCGTTTTTCTAGCTTTTTTCGGTCAAATCTCGATAAAATAAGGAAAATTAAGGGAAAAAAGAGGAAAAAAATAGAAATTTCACTAAAATTATTCGTTTTTCTTGCTTTTTTCGGTCAAATCTCGATAAAATAAGGAAAATTAAGGGAAAAAAGAGGAAAAAAATAGAAATTTCACTAAAATTATTCGTTTTTCTTGCTTTTTTCGGTCAAATCTCGATAAAATAAGGAAAATTAAGGGTAAAAAAGAGAAAAAAAATTGAAATTTCGCTAAAATTATTCGTTTTTCTTGCTTTATTCGGTCAAATCTCGATAAAATAAGGAATATTAAGGGAAAAAAAGAGGATAAAAATTGATATTTCCCTAAAATTATTCGTTTTTCTTGCTTTTTTCGGTCAAATCTCGATAAAATAAGGAAAATTAAGGGAAAAAAGAGGAAAAATATAGAAATTTCGCTAATATTATTCGTTTTTCTTGCTTTTTACGGTCAAATCTCGATTAAATAAGGAAAATTAAGGGTAAAAAAGAGGAAAAAAATTGAAATTTCGCTAAAATTATTCGTTTTTCTTGCTTTTTTCGGTCAAATCTCGATAAAATGAGGAAAATTAAGGGAAAAAAGAGGATAAAATTGATATTTCGCTAAAATTATTCGTTTTTCTTGCTTTTTCAGGTCAAATCTCGATAAAATAAGGAAAATTAAGGGAAAAAAGAGGAAAAAACTTGAAATTATGCAAAAATTATTCGTTTTTCTTCCTTTTTTCGGTAAAATCTCGATAAAATAAGGAAAATAAAGGGAAAAAAAGAGGAAAAAAATTGAAATTTCGCTAAAATTATTCGTTTTTCTAGCTTTTTTCGGTAAAATCTCGATAAAATAAGGAAAATTAAGGGTAAATAAGAAGAAAAAAATTGAAATTTCGCAAAAATTATTCGTTTTTCTTGCTTTTTTCGGTCAAATCTCGATAAAATAAGGAAAATTAACGGTAAAAAAGAGGAAAAAAATTGAAATTTCGCTAAAATTATTCGTTTTTCTTGCTTTTTTCGGTCAAATCTTGATAAAATAAGGAAAATTAAGGGTAAAAAGAGGAAAAAAATTGAAATTTCGCTAAAATTATTCGTTTTTCTTGCTTTTTTCGGTCAATTCTCGATAAAATAAGGAAAATAAAGGGAAAAAAGATGATAAAAATTGATATTTCGCTAAAATTATTCGTTTTTCTTGATTTTTTCGGTCAAATCTCGATAAAATAAGGAAAATTAAGGGAAAAAAAGAGGAAAAAAATTGAAATTTCGCTAAAATTATTCGTTTTTCTTGCTTTTTTCGTTCAAATCTCGATAAAATAAGGTAAATTTAGGGAAAAAAGAGGAAAAAAATTGAAATTTCGCTAAAATTATTCGTTTTTCTTGCTTTTTTCGGTCAAATCTCGATAAAATGAGGAAAATTAAGGGAAAAAAAGAGGATTAAAATCGATATTTCGCTAAAATTATTCGTTTTTCTTGCTTTTTTCGTCAAATCTCGATAAAATAAGGAAAATCAAGGGAAAAAAGATGATTAAAATTGATATTTCGCTAAAATTGTTAGTTTTTCTTGATTTTTTCGGTCAAATCTCGATAAAATAAGGAAAATTAAGGGATAAAAAGAGGAAAAAAATTGAAATTTCGCTAAAATTGTTCGTTTTTCTAGCTTTTTTCGGTCAAATCTCGATAAAATGAGGAAAATTAAGGGAAAAAACGAGGATAAAAATTGATATTTCGCTAAAACTATTCGTTTTTCTTGCTTTTTTCGGTCAAATATCGATAAAATAAGGAAAATCAAGGGAAAAAAGAAGATAAAAATTGATATTTAGCTAAAATTATTCGTTTTTCTTGCTTTTTTCGGTCAAATCTCGATAAAATGTGGAAAATTAAGGGAAAAAAAGACTAAAAAAATTGAAATTTCGCTAAAATTATTCGTTTTTCTTGCTTTTTTCGGTCAAATCTTGATAAAATAAGGAAAATTAAGGGAAAAAAAGAGGAAAAAAATTGAAATTTCGCTAAAATTATTCGTTTTTCTTGCTTTTTTCGGTCAAATCTCGATAAAATAAGGAAAATTAAGGGAATAAAAGAGGATAAAAATTGATATTTCGCTAAAATTATTCGTTTTTCTTGCTTTTTTCGGTCAAATCTCGATAAAATAAGGAAAATTAAGGAAAAAAAGAGGAAAAAAATTGATATTTAGCTAAAATTATTCGTTTTTCTTGCTATTTTCGGACAAACCTCGATAAAATAAGGAAAATTAAGGGAAAAAAAGAGGAAAAAAATTGAAATTTCGCTAAAATTATTCGTTTTTCTAGCTTTTTTCGGTCAAATCTCGATAAAATAAGGAAAATTAAGTGAAAAAAGAGGAAAAAAATAGAAATTTCACAAAAATTATTCGTTTTTTTTGCTTTTTTCGGTCAAATCTCGATAAAATAAGGAAAATTAAGGGTAAAAAAGAGAAAAAAAATTGAAATTTCGCTAAAATTATTCGTTTTTCTTGCTTTATTCGGTCAAATCTCGATAAAATAAGGAAAATTAAGGGAAAAAAAGAGGAAAAAAATTGAAATTTCGCTAAAATTATTCGTTTTTCTAGCTTTTTTCGGTCAAATCTCGATAAAATAAGGAAAATTAAGGGAAAAAAGAGGAAAAAAATTGAAATTTCGCTAAAATTATTCGTTTTTCTAGCTTTTTTCGGTCAAATCTCGATAAAATAAGGAAAATTAAGGGTAAAAAGAGGAAAAAAATTGAAATTTCGCTAAAATTATTCGTTTTTCTAGCTTTTTTCGGTCAAATCTCGATAAAATAAGGAAAATTAAGGGTAAAAAGAGGAAAAAAATTGAAATTTCGCTAAAATTATTCGTTTTTCTTGCTTTTTTCGGTCAAATCTCGATAAAATAAGGAAAATAAAGGGAAAAAAGATGATAAAAATTGATATTTCGCTAAAATTATTCGTTTTTCTTGATTTTTTCGGTCAAATCTCGATAAAATAAGGAAAATTAAGGGAAAAAAAGAGGAAAAAAATTGAAATTTCGCTAAAATTATTCGTTTTTCTTGCTTTTTTCGTTCAAATCTCGATAAAATAAGGTAAATTTAGGGAAAAAAGAGGAAAAAAATTGAAATTTCGCTAAAATTATTCGTTTTTCTTGCTTTTTTCGGTCAAATCTCGATAAAATGAGGAAAATTAAGGGAAAAAAAGAGGATTAAAATCGATATTTCGCTAAAATTATTCGTTATTCTTGCTTTTTCGGTCAAATATCGATAAAATAAGGAAAATCAAGGGAAAAAAGATGATAAAAATTGATATTTAACTAAAATTATTCGTTTTTCTTGCTATTTTCGGTCAAATCTCGATAAAATGTGGAAAATTAAGGGAAAAAAAGAGGAAAAAAATTGACATTTCGCTAAAATTATTCGTTTTTCTTGCTTTTTTATGTCAAATCTCGATAAAATAACAAAAATCAAGGGAAAAAAAGAGGAAAAAAATTGAAATTTCGCTAAAATTATTCGTTTTTCTTGCTTTTTTCGGTCAAATCTCGATAAAATAAGGAAAATTAAGAGAATAAAAGAGGATAAAAATTGATATTTCGCAAAAATGATTCGTTTTTCTTGCTTTTTTCGGACAAACCTCAATTAAATAAGGAAAATTAAGGGAAAAAAAGAGGAAAAAAATTGAAATTTCGCTAAAATTATTCGTTTTTCTAGCTTTTTTCGGTCAAATCTCGATAAAATAAGGAAAATTAAGGGAAAAAAGAGGATAAAAATTGATATTTTGCTAAAATTATTCGTTTTTCTTACTTTTTTCGGTCAAATCTCGATAAAATAAGGAAAATTAAGGGAAAAAAAGAGGAAAAAAATTGAAATTTCGCTAAAATTATTCGTTTTTCTTGCTTTTTTCGGTCAAATCTCGATAAAATATCGAAAATTAAGGGAAAAAAAAAGGATTAAAATTGAAATTTCGCAAAAATAATTCGTTTTTCTTGCTTTTTTCAAGCAAATCTCGATAAAATAAGGAAAATTAAGGGAAAAAAAGGGGAAAAAAATTGAAATTTCGCTAAAATTATTCGTTCTTCTTGCTTTTTTCGGTCAAATCTCGATAAAATAAGGAAAATTAAGGGAAAAAAAGAGGAAAAAGATTGAAATTTCGCTAAAATTATTCGTTTTTCTTGCTTTTACGGTCAAATCTCGATAAAATAAGAAAATTAAGGGAAAAAAAGAGGAAAAAAATTGAAATTTCGCAAAAATTATTCGTTTTTCTTGCTTTTTTCGGTCAAATCTCGATAAAATAAGGAAAATTATGGGAAAAAAGAGGAAAAAAATTGAAATTTCGCTCAAATTATTCAATTTGCTTGCTTTTTTCGGTCAAATCTTGATAAAATTTAGAAAATTAAGGGAAAAAAAGAGGATAAAAATTGATATTTCGCTAAAATTATTATTTTTTCTTGCTTTTTCGGTCAAATCTCGATAAAATAAGAAAATTAAGGGAAAAAAAGAGGAAAAAAATTGAAATTTCGCTAAAATTATTCGTTTTTCTTGCTTTTTTCGGTCAAATCTCGATAAAATAAGGAAAATTAAGGGAAAAAAAGAGGATAGAAATTGATATTTCGCTAAAATTATTCGTTTTTCTTGCTTTTTTCGGTCAAATCTCGATAAAATAAGGAAAATTAAGGGAAAAAAGAGGAAAAAAATAGAAATTTCGCTAAAATTATTCGTTTTTCTTGCTTTTTTCGGTCAAATCTCGATAACATAAGGAAAATTAAGGGTAAAAAAGAGGAAAAAAATTGAAATTTCGCTAAAATTATTCGTTTTTCTTGCTTTTACGGTCAAACCTCGATAAAATGAGGAAAACTAAGGGAAAAAAAGAGGAAAAAAATTGAAATTTCGCTAAAATTATTTGTTTTTCTAGCTTTTTTCGGTCAAATCTCGATAAAATAAGGAAAATTAAGGGAAAAAAGAGGAAAAAAATTGAAATTTCGCTAAAATTATTCGTTTTTCTAGCTTTTTTCGGTCAAATCTCGATAAAATAAGGAAAATTAAGGGTAAAAAGAGGAAAAAAATTGAAATTTCGCTAAAATTATTCGTTTTTCTTGCTTTTTTCGGTCAAATCTCGATAAAATAAGGAAAATAAAGGGAAAAAAGATGATAAAAATTGATATTTCGCTAAAATTATTCGTTTTTCTTGATTTTTTCGGTCAAATCTCGATAAAATAAGGAAAATTAAGGGAAAAAAAGAGGAAAAAAATTGAAATTTCGCTAAAATTATTCGTTTTTCTTGCTTTTTTCGTTCAAATCTCGATAAAATAAGGTAAATTTAGGGAAAAAAGAGGAAAAAAATTGAAATTTCGCTAAAATTATTCGTTTTTCTTGCTTTTTTCGGTCAAATCTCGATAAAATGAGGAAAATTAAGGGAAAAAAAGAGGATTAAAATCGATATTTCGCTAAAATTATTCGTTTTTCTTGCTTTTTCGGTCAAATATCGATAAAATAAGGAAAATCAAGGGAAAAAAGATGATAAAAATTGATATTTAGCTAAAATTATTCGTTTTTCTTGCTATTTTCGGTCAAATCTCGATAAAATGTGGAAAATTAAGGGAAAAAAAGAGGAAAAAAATTGACATTTCGCTAAAATTATTCGTTTTTCTTGCTTTTTTATGTCAAATCTCGATAAAATAACAAAAATCAAGGGAAAAAAAGAGGAAAAAAATTGAAATTTCGCTAAAATTATTCGTTTTTCTTGCTTTTTTCGGTCAAATCTCGATAAAATAAGGAAAATTAAGGGAATAAAAGAGGATAAAAATTGATCTTTCGCAAAAATGATTCGTTTTTCTTGCTTTTTTTGGACAAACCTCGATTAAATAAGGAAAATTAAGGGAAAAAAAGAGGAAAAAAATTGAAATTTCGCTAAAATTATTCGTTTTTCTTGATTTTTTCGGTCAAATCTCGATAAAATAAGGAAAATTAAGGGAAAAAAAGAGGAAAAAAATTGAAATTTCGCTAAAATTATTCGTTTTTCTTGCTTTTTTCGGTCAAATCTCGATAAAATGAGGAAAATTAAAGGAAAAAAAAAGGATTAAAATCGATATTTCGCTAAAATTATTCGTTTTTCTTGCTTTTTTCGTCAAATCTCGATAAAATAAGGAAAATCAAGGGAAAAAAGATGATTAAAATTGATATTTCGCTAAAATTGTTAGTTTTTCTTGATTTTTTCGGTCAAATCTCGATAAAATAAGGAAAATTAAGGGATAAAAAGAGGAAAAAAATTGAAATTTCGCTAAAATTGTTCGTTTTTCTAGCTTTTTTCGGTCAAATCTCGATAAAATGAGGAAAATTAAGGGAAAAAAAGAGGAAAAAAATTGAAATTTCGCTAAAATTATTCGTTTTTCTTGCTTTTTTCGGTCATATCTCGATAAAATAAGGAAAATTAAGTGAAAAAAGTGGAAAAAAATAGAAATTTCACAAAAATTATTCGTTTTTTTTGCTTTTTTCGGTAGAATCTCGATAAAATAAGGAAAATTAAGGGTGAAAAAGAGAAAAAAAATTGAAATTTCGCTAAAATTATTCGTTTTTCTTGCTTTATTCGGTCAAATCTCGATAAAATAAGGAAAATTAAGGGAAAAAAAGAGGATAAAAATTGATATTTAGCTAAAATTATTTGTTTTTCTTGCTTTTTTCGGACAAACCTCGATAAAATAAGGAAAATTAAGGGAAAAAAGAGGAAAAAAATTGAAATTTCGCTAAAATTATTCGTTTTTCTAGCTTTTTTCGGTCAAATCTCGATAAAATAAGGAAAATTAAGGGAAAAAAGAGGAAAAAAATAGAAATTTCACTAAAATTATTCGTTTTTCTTGCTTTTTTCGGTCAAATCTCGATAAAATAAGGAAAATTAAGGGTAAAAAAGAGAAAAAAAATTGAAATTTCGCTAAAATTATTCGTTTTTCTTGCTTTATTCGGTCAAATCTCGATAAAATAAGGAAAATTAAGGGAAAAAAAGAGGATAAAAATTGATATTTCCCTAAAATTATTCGTTTTTCTTGCTTTTTTCGGTCAAATCTCGATAAAATAAGGAAAATTAAGGGAAAAAAGAGGAAAAATATAGAAATTTCGCTAATATTATTCGTTTTTCTTGCTTTTTACGGTCAAATCTCGATTAAATAAGGAAAATTAAGGGTAAAAAAGAGGAAAAAAATTGAAATTTCGCTAAAATTATTCGTTTTTCTTGCTTTTTTCGGTCAAATCTCGATAAAATGAGGAAAATTAAGGGAAAAAAGAGGATAAAATTGATATTTCGCTAAAATTATTCGTTTTTCTTGCTTTTTCAGGTCAAATCTCGATAAAATAAGGAAAATTAAGGGAAAAAAGAGGAAAAAACTTGAAATTATGCAAAAATTATTCGTTTTTCTTCCTTTTTTCGGTAAAATCTCGATAAAATAAGGAAAATAAAGGGAAAAAAAGAGGAAAAAAATTGAAATTTCGCTAAAATTATTCGTTTTTCTAGCTTTTTTCGTTAAAATCTCGATAAAATAAGGAAAATTAAGGGTAAATAAGAAGAAAAAAATTGAAATTTCGCAAAAATTATTCGTTTTTCTTGCTTTTTTCGGTCAAATCTCGATAAAATAAGGAAAATTAACGGTAAAAAAGAGGAAAAAAATTGAAATTTCGCTAAAATTATTCGTTTTTCTTGCTTTTTTCGGTCAAATCTTGATAAAATAAGGAAAATTAAGGGTAAAAAGAGGAAAAAAATTGAAATTTCGCTAAAATTATTCGTTTTTCTTGCTTTTTTCGGTCAATTCTCGATAAAATAAGGAAAATAAAGGGAAAAAAGATGATAAAAATTGATATTTCGCTAAAATTATTCGTTTTTCTTGATTTTTTCGGTCAAATCTCGATAAAATAAGGAAAATTAAGGGAAAAAAAGAGGAAAAAAATTGAAATTTCGCTAAAATTATTCGTTTTTCTTGCTTTTTTCGTTCAAATCTCGATAAAATAAGGTAAATTTAGGGAAAAAAGAGGAAAAAAATTGAAATTTCGCTAAAATTATTCGTTTTTCTTGCTTTTTTCGGTCAAATCTCGATAAAATGAGGAAAATTAAGGGAAAAAAAGAGGATTAAAATCGATATTTCGCTAAAATTATTCGTTTTTCTTGCTTTTTTCGTCAAATCTCGATAAAATAAGGAAAATCAAGGGAAAAAAGATGATTAAAATTGATATTTCGCTAAAATTGTTAGTTTTTCTTGATTTTTTCGGTCAAATCTCGATAAAATAAGGAAAATTAAGGGATAAAAAGAGGAAAAAAATTGAAATTTCGCTAAAATTGTTCGTTTTTCTAGCTTTTTTCGGTCAAATCTCGATAAAATGAGGAAAATTAAGGGAAAAAAAGAGGAAAAAAATTGAAATTTCGCTAAAATTATTCGTTTTTCTTGCTTTTTTCGGTCAAATCTCGATAAAATAAGGAAAATTTAGGGAAAAAAGAGGAAAAAAATTGAAATTTCGCTAAAATTATTCGTTTTTCTTGCTTTTTTCGGTCAAATCTCGATAAAATGAGGAAAATTAAGGGAAAAAAAGAGGATAAAAATTGATATTTCGCTAAAATTATTCGTTTTTCTTGCTTTTTTCGGTCAAATCTCGATAAAATGAGGAAAATTAAGGGAAAAAACGAGGATAAAAATTGATATTTCGCTAAAACTATTCGTTTTTCTTGCTTTTTTCGGTCAAATATCGATAAAATAAGGAAAATCAAGGGAAAAAAGAAGATAAAAATTGATATTTAGCTAAAATTATTCGTTTTTCTTGCTTTTTTCGGTCAAATCTCGATAAAATGTGGAAAATTAAGGGAAAAAAAGACTAAAAAAATTGAAATTTCGCTAAAATTATTCGTTTTTCTTGCTTTTTTCGGTCAAATCTTGATAAAATAAGGAAAATTAAGGGAAAAAAAGAGGAAAAAAATTGAAATTTCGCTAAAATTATTCGTTTTTCTTGCTTTTTTCGGTCAAATCTCGATAAAATAAGGAAAATTAAGGGAATAAAAGAGGATAAAAATTGATATTTCGCTAAAATTATTCGTTTTTCTTGCTTTTTTCGGTCAAATCTCGATAAAATAAGGAAAATTAAGGAAAAAAAGAGGAAAAAAATTGATATTTAGCTAAAATTATTCGTTTTTCTTGCTATTTTCGGACAAACCTCGATAAAATAAGGAAAATTAAGGGAAAAAAAGAGGAAAAAAATTGAAATTTCGCTAAAATTATTCGTTTTTCTAGCTTTTTTCGGTCAAATCTCGATAAAATAAGGAAAATTAAGTGAAAAAAGAGGAAAAAAATAGAAATTTCACAAAAATTATTCGTTTTTTTTTGCTTTTTTCGGTCAAATCTCGATAAAATAAGGAAAATTAAGGGTAAAAAAGAGAAAAAAAATTGAAATTTCGCTAAAATTATTCGTTTTTCTTGCTTTATTCGGTCAAATCTCGATAAAATAAGGAAAATTAAGGGAAAAAAAGAGGAAAAAAATTGAAATTTCGCTAAAATTATTCGTTTTTCTAGCTTTTTTCGGTCAAATCTCGATAAAATAAGGAAAATTAAGGGAAAAAAGAGGAAAAAAATTGAAATTTCGCTAAAATTATTCGTTTTTCTAGCTTTTTTCGGTCAAATCTCGATAAAATAAGGAAAATTAAGGGTAAAAAGAGGAAAAAAATTGAAATTTCGCTAAAATTATTCGTTTTTCTAGCTTTTTTCGGTCAAATCTCGATAAAATAAGGAAAATTAAGGGTAAAAAGAGGAAAAAAATTGAAATTTCGCTAAAATTATTCGTTTTTCTTGCTTTTTTCGGTCAAATCTCGATAAAATAAGGAAAATAAAGGGAAAAAAGATGATAAAAATTGATATTTCGCTAAAATTATTCGTTTTTCTTGATTTTTTCGGTCAAATCTCGATAAAATAAGGAAAATTAAGGGAAAAAAAGAGGAAAAAAATTGAAATTTCGCTAAAATTATTCGTTTTTCTTGCTTTTTTCGTTCAAATCTCGATAAAATAAGGTAAATTTAGGGAAAAAAGAGGAAAAAAATTGAAATTTCGCTAAAATTATTCGTTTTTCTTGCTTTTTTCGGTCAAATCTCGATAAAATGAGGAAAATTAAGGGAAAAAAAGAGGATTAAAATCGATATTTCGCTAAAATTATTCGTTATTCTTGCTTTTTCGGTCAAATATCGATAAAATAAGGAAAATCAAGGGAAAAAAGATGATAAAAATTGATATTTAACTAAAATTATTCGTTTTTCTTGCTATTTTCGGTCAAATCTCGATAAAATGTGGAAAATTAAGGGAAAAAAAGAGGAAAAAAATTGACATTTCGCTAAAATTATTCGTTTTTCTTGCTTTTTTATGTCAAATCTCGATAAAATAACAAAAATCAAGGGAAAAAAAGAGGAAAAAAATTGAAATTTCGCTAAAATTATTCGTTTTTCTTGCTTTTTTCGGTCAAATCTCGATAAAATAAGGAAACTTAAGAGAATAAAAGAGGATAAAAATTGATATTTCGCAAAAATGATTCGTTTTTCTTGCTTTTTTCGGACAAACCTCAATTAAATAAGGAAAATTAAGGGAAAAAAAGAGGAAAAAAATTGAAATTTCGCTAAAATTATTCGTTTTTCTAGCTTTTTTCGGTCAAATCTCGATAAAATAAGGAAAATTAAGGGAAAAAAGAGGATAAAAATTGATATTTTGCTAAAATTATTCGTTTTTCTTACTTTTTTCGGTCAAATCTCGATAAAATAAGGAAAATTAAGGGAAAAAAAGAGGAAAAAAATTGAAATTTCGCTAAAATTATTCGTTTTTCTTGCTTTTTTCGGTCAAATCTCGATAAAATATCGAAAATTAAGGGAAAAAAAAAGGATTAAAATTGAAATTTCGCAAAAATAATTCGTTTTTCTTGCTTTTTTCAAGCAAATCTCGATAAAATAAGGAAAATTAAGGGAAAAAAAGGGGAAAAAAATTGAAATTTCGCTAAAATTATTCGTTCTTCTTGCTTTTTTCGGTCAAATCTCGATAAAATAAGGAAAATTAAGGGAAAAAAAGAGGAAAAAGATTGAAATTTCGCTAAAATTATTCGTTTTTCTTGCTTTTACGGTCAAATCTCGATAAAATAAGAAAATTAAGGGAAAAAAAGAGGAAAAAAATTGAAATTTCGCAAAAATTATTCGTTTTTCTTGCTTTTTTCGGTCAAATCTCGATAAAATAAGGAAAATTATGGGAAAAAAGAGGAAAAAAATTGAAATTTCGCTCAAATTATTCAATTTGCTTGCTTTTTTCGGTCAAATCTTGATAAAATTTAGAAAATTAAGGGAAAAAAAGAGGATAAAAATTGATATTTCGCTAAAATTATTATTTTTTCTTGCTTTTTCGGTCAAATCTCGATAAAATAAGAAAATTAAGGGAAAAAAAGAGGAAAAAAATTGAAATTTCGCTAAAATTATTCGTTTTTCTTGCTTTTTTCGGTCAAATCTCGATAAAATAAGGAAAATTAAGGGAAAAAAAAGAGGATAGAAATTGATATTTCGCTAAAATTATTCGTTTTTCTTGCTTTTTTCGGTCAAATCTCGATAAAATAAGGAAAATTAAGGGAAAAAAGAGGAAAAAAATAGAAATTTCGCTAAAATTATTCGTTTTTCTTGCTTTTTTCGGTCAAATCTCGATAACATAAGGAAAATTAAGGGTAAAAAAGAGGAAAAAAATTGAAATTTCGCTAAAATTATTCGTTTTTCTTGCTTTTACGGTCAAACCTCGATAAAATGAGGAAAACTAAGGGAAAAAAAGAGGAAAAAAATTGAAATTTCGCTAAAATTATTTGTTTTTCTAGCTTTTTTCGGTCAAATCTCGATAAAATAAGGAAAATTAAGGGAAAAAAGAGGAAAAAAATTGAAATTTCGCTAAAATTATTCGTTTTTCTTGATTTTTTCGGTCAAATCTCGATAAAATAAGGAAAATTAAGGGAAAAAAAGAGGAAAAAAATTGAAATTTCGCTAAAATTATTCGTTTTTCTTGCTTTTTTCGTTCAAATCTCGATAAAATAAGGTAAATTTAGGGAAAAAAGAGGAAAAAAATTGAAATTTCGCTAAAATTATTCGTTTTTCTTGCTTTTTTCGGTCAAATCTCGATAAAATGAGGAAAATTAAGGGAAAAAAAGAGGATTAAAATCGACATTTCGCTAAAATTATTCGTTTTTCTTGCTTTTTCGGTCAAATATCGATAAAATAAGGAAAATCAAGGGAAAAAAGATGATAAAAATTGATATTTAGCTAAAATTATTCGTTTTTCTTGCTATTTTCGGTCAAATCTCGATAAAATGTGGAAAATTAAGGGAAAAAAAGAGGAAAAAAATTGACATTTCGCTAAAATTATTCGTTTTTCTTGCTTTTTTATGTCAAATCTCGATAAAATAACAAAAATCAAGGGAAAAAAAGAGGAAAAAAATTGAAATTTCGCTAAAATTATTCGTTTTTCTTGCTTTTTTCGGTCAAATCTCGATAAAATAAGGAAAATTAAGGGAATAAAAGAGGATAAAAATTGATCTTTCGCAAAAATGATTCGTTTTTCTTGCTTTTTTTGGACAAACCTCGATTAAATAAGGAAAATTAAGGGAAAAAAAGAGGAAAAAAATTGAAATTTCGCTAAAATTATTCGTTTTTCTAGCTTTTTTCGGTCAAATCTCGATAAAATAAGGAAAATTAAGGGAAAAAAGAGGATAAAAATTGATATTTTGCTAAAATTATTCGTTTTTCATACTTTTTTCGGTCAAATCTCGATAAAATAAGGAAAATTAAGGGAAAAAAAGAGGAAAAAAATTGAAATTTCGCTAAAATTATTCGTTTTTCTTGCTTTTTTCGGTCAAATCTCGATAAAATATCGAAAATTAAGGGAAAAAAAGAGGATTAAAATTGAAATTTCGCAAAAATAATTCGTTTTTCTTGCTTTTTTCAATCAAATCTCGATAAAATAAGGAAAATTAAGGGAAAAAAAAGGGGAAAAAAATTGAAATTTCGCTAAAATTATTCGTTCTTCTTGCTTTTTTCGGTCAAATCTCGATAAAATAAGGAAAATTAAGGGAAAAAAAGAGGAAAAAAATTGAAATTTCGCTCAAATTATTCGTTTTTCTCGCCTTTTTCGGTCAAATCTCGATAAAATAAGGAAAATTAAGGGAAAAAAAGAGGATAAAAATAGATATTTCGCTAAAATTATTCGTTTTTCTTGCTTTTTTCGGTCAATTCTCGATAAAATAAGGAAAATCAAGGGAAAAAAGATGATAAAAATTGATATTTCGCTAAAATTATTCGTTTTTCTTGCTTTTTTCGGTCAAATCTCGATAAAATGAGGAAAATCAAGGGAAATAAGATGATAAAAATTGATATTTCGCTAAAATTATTCGTTTTTCTTGCTTTTTTCGGTCAAATCTCGATAAAATGAGGAAAATTAAGGGAAAAAAAGAGGAAAAAGATTGAAATTTCGCTAAAATTATTCGTTTTTCTTGCTTTTACGGTCAAATCTCGATAAAATAAGAAAATTAAGGGAAAAAAAGAGGAAAAAAATTGAAATTTCGCAAAAATTATTCGTTTTTCTTGCTTTTTTCGGTCAAATCTCGATAAAATAAGGAAAATAAAGGGAAAAAAAGAGGAAAAAAATTGAAATTTCGCTAAAATTATTCGTTTTTCTTGCTTTTTTCGGTCAAATCTCGATAAAATAAGGAAAATTATGGTAAAAAAGAGGAAAAAAATTGAAATTTCGCTCAAATTATTCAATTTGCTTGCTTTTTTCGGTCAAATCTTGATAAAATTTAGAAAATTAAGGGAAAAAAAGAGGATAAAAATTGATATTTCGCTAAAATTATTATTTTTTCTTGCTTTTTCGGTTAAATCTCGATAAAATAAGAAAATTAAGGGAAAAAAAGAGGAAAAAAATTGAAATTTCGCTAAAATTATTCGTTTTTCTTGCTTTTTTCGGTCAAATCTCGATAAAATAAGGAAAATTAAGGGGAAAAAAGAGGATAGAAATTGATATTTCGCTAAAATTATTCGTTTTTCTTGCTTTTTTCGGTCAAATCTCGATAAAATAAGGAAAATTAAGGGAAAAAAGAGTTAAAAAATAGAAATTTCGCTAAAATTATTCGTTTTTCTTGCTTTTTTCGGTCAAATCTCGATAACATAAGGAAAATTATGGGTAAAAAAGAGGAAAAAAATTGAAATTTCGCTCAAATTATTCGTTTTTCTTGCTTTTTTCGGTCAAATCTCGATAAAATAAGGAAAATTAAGGGAAAAAAAGAGGAAAAAACTTGAAATTTCGCAAAAATTTTTCGTTTTTCTTGCTTTTTTCGGTCAAATCTCGATAAAATAAGGAAAATTAATTGAAAAAAAGAGGATAAAAATTGAAATTTCGCTCAAATTATTCAATTTTCTTGCTTTTTTCGTTCAAATCTTGATAAAATAAGGAAAATTAAGGGAAAAAAAGAGGATAAAAATTGATATTTCGCTAAAATTATTCGTTTTTCTTGCTTTTTACGGTCAAATCTCGATAAAATAAGGAAAATCAAGGGAAAAAAGATGATTAAAATTGATATTTCGCTAAAATTGTTAGTTTTTCTTGATTTTTTCGGTCAAATCTCGATAAAATAAGGAAAATTAAGGGATAAAAAGAGGAAAAAAATTGAAATTTCGCTAAAATTGTTCGTTTTTCTAGCTTTTTTCGGTCAAATCTCGATAAAATGAGGTTAATTAAGGGAAAAAAAGAGGAAAAAAATTGAAATTTCGCTAAAATTATTCGTTTTTCTTGCTTTTTTCGGTCAAATCTCGATAAAATAAGGAAAATTTAGGGAAAAAAGAGGAAAAAAATTGAAATTTCGCTAAAATTATTCGTTTTTCTTGCTTTTTTCGGTCAAATCTCGATAAAATAAGGAGAATTAAGGGAAAAAAGAGGAAAAAAATAGAAATTTTACTAAAATTATTCGTTTTTCTTGCTTTTTTCGGTCAAATCTCGATAAAATAAGGAAAATTAAGGGTAAAAAAGAGAAAAAAAATTGAAATTTCGCTAAAATTATTCGTTTTTCTTGCTTTAATCGGTCAAATCTCGATAAAATAAGGAAAATTAAGGGAAAAAAAGAGGATAAAAATTGATATTTCGCTAAAATTATTCGTTTTTCTTGCTTTTTTCGGTCAAATCTCGATAAAATAAGGAAAATTAAGGGAAAAAAGAGGAAAAATATAGAAATTTCGCTAAAATTATTCGTTTTTCTTGCTTTTTACGGTCAAATCTCGATTAAATAAGGAAAATTAAGGGTAAAAAAGAGGAAAAAAATTGAAATTTCGCTAAAATTATTCGTTTTTCTTGCTTTTTTCGGTCAAATCTCGATAAAATGAGGAAAATTAAGGGAAAAAACGAGGATAAAAATTGATATTTCGCTAAAATTATTCGTTTTTCTTGCTTTTTTCGGTCAAATATCGATAAAATAAGGAAAATCAAGGGAAAAAAGAAGATAAAAATTGATAATTAGCTAAAATTATTCGTTTTTCTTGCTTTTTTCGGTCAAATCTCGATAAAATGTGGAAAATTAAGGGATAAAAAGACTAAAAAAATTGAAATTTCGCTAAAATTATTCGTTTTTCTTGCTTTTTTCGGTCAAATCTTGATAAAATAAGGAAAATTAAGGGAAAAAAAGAGGAAAAAAATTGAAATTTCGCTAAAATTATTCGTTTTTCTTGCTTTTTTCGGTCAAATCTCGATAAAATAAGGAAAATTAAGGGAATAAAAGAGGATAAAAATTGATATTTCGCTAAAATTATTCGTTTTTCTTGCTTTTTTCGGACAAACCTCGATAAAATAAGGAAAATTAAGGGAAAAAAGAGGAAAAAAATTGAAATTTCGCTAAAATTATTCGTTTTTCTAGCTTTTTTCGGTCAAATCTCGATAAAATAAGGAAAATTAAGGGAAAAAAGAGGAAAAAAATTGAAATTTCGCTAAAATTATTCGTTTTTCTTGCTTTTTTATGTCAAATCTCGATAAAATAAGGAAAATTAAGGGAAAAAAAGACTAAAAAAATTGAAATTTCGCTAAAATTATTCGTTTTTCTTGCTTTTTTCGGTCAAATCTCGATAAAATAAGGAAAATTGAGGGAAAAAAAGAGGAAAAAAATAGAAATTTCGCTAAAAATATTCGTTTTTCTTGCTTTTTTCGGTCAAATCTCGATAAAATAAGGAAAATTAAGGGTAAAAAAGAGGAAAAAAATTGAAATTTCGCTCAAATTATTCGTTTTTCTTGCTTTTTTCGGTCAAATCTCGATAAAATAAGGAAAATTAAGGGAAAAAAAGAGGAAAAAAATAGAAATTTCGCTAAAATTATTCGTTTTTCTTGCTTTTTTCGGTCTAATGTCGATAAAATAAGGAAAATTAAGGAAAAAAAGAGGAAAAAAATAGAAATTTCGCTAAAATTATTCGTTTTTCTTGCTTTTTTCGGTCAAATCTCGATAAAATAACGAAAATTAAATGTAAAAAAGAGGAAAAAAATTGAAATTTCGCTAAAATTATTCGTTTTTCTTGCTTTTTTCGGTCAAATCTCGATAAAATGAGGAAAATTAAGGGAAAAAACGAGGATAAAAATTGATATTTCGCTAAAATTATTCGTTTTTCTTGCTTTTTTCGGTCGAATATCGATAAAATAAGGAAAATCAAGGAAAAAAAATGATAAAAATTGATATTTAGCTAAAATTATTCGTTTTTCTTGCTTTTTTCGGTCAAATCTCGATAAAATGTGGAAAATTAAGGGAAAAAAAGACTAAAAAAATTGAAATTTCGCTACAATTATTCGTTTTTCTTGCTTTTTTCGGTCAAATCTCGATAAAATAAGGAAAATTAAGGGAAAAAAAGAGGAAAAAAATTGAAATTTCGCTAAAATTATTCGTTTTTCTTGCTTTTTTCGGTCAAATCTCGATAAAATAAGGAAAATTAAGGGAATAAAAGAGGAAAAAAATTGAAATTTCGCTAAAATTATTCGTTTTTCTTGCTTTTTTCGGTCAAATCTCGATAAAATAAGGAAAATTAAGGGAAAAAAAGAGGATAAAAATTGATATTTCGCTAAAATTATTCGTTTTTCTTGCTTTTTTCAGTCAAATCTCGATAAAATAAGGAAAATTAAGGGAAAAAAGAGGAAAAAATAGAAATTTCGCTAAAATTATTCGTTTTTCTTGCTTTTTACGGTCAAATCTCGATAAAATAAGGAAAATTAAGGGTAAATAAGAGGAAAAAAATTGAAATTTCGCTAAAATTATTCGTTTTTCTTGCTTTTTTCGGTCAAATCTCGATAAAATGAGGAAAATTAAGGGAAAAAACGAGGATAAAAATTGATATTTCGCTAAAATTATTCGTTTTTCTTGCTTTTTTCGGTCAAATATCGATAAAATAAGGAAAATCAAGGAAAAAAAATGATAAAAATTGATATTTAGCTAAAATTATTCGTTTTTCTTGCTTTTTTCGGTCAAATCTCGATAAAATGTGGAAAATTAAGGGAAAAAAAGACTAAAAAAATTGAAATTTCGCTACAATTATTCGTTTTTCTTGCTTTTTTCGGTCAAATCTCGATAAAATAAGGAAAATTAAGGGAAAAAAAGAGGAAAAAAATTGAAATTTCGCTAAAATTATTCGTTTTTCTTGCTTTTTTCGGTCAAATCTCGATAAAATAAGGAAAATTAAGGGAAAAAAAGAGGATAAAAATTGATATTTCGCTAAAATTATTCGTTTTTCTTGCTTTTTTCAGTCAAATCTCGATAAAATAAGGAAAATTAAGGGAAAAAAGAGGAAAAAATAGAAATTTCGCTAAAATTATTCGTTTTTCTTGCTTTTTACGGTCAAATCTCGATAAAATAAGGAAAATTAAGGGTAAATAAGAGGAAAAAAATTGAAATTTCGCTAAAATTATTCGTTTTTCTTGCTTTTTTCGGTCAAATCTCGATAAAATGAGGAAAATTAAGGGAAAAAACGAGGATAAAAATTGATATTTCGCTAAAATTATTCGTTTTTCTTGCTTTTTTCGGTCAAATATCGATAAAATAAGGAAAATCAAGGGAAAAAAGAAGATAAAAATTGATATTTAGCTGAAATTATTCGTTTTTCTTGCTTTTTTCGGTCAAATCTCGATAAAATGTGGAAAATTAAGGGAAAAAAAGACTAAAAAAATTGAAATTTCGCTAAAATTATTCGTTTTTCTTGCTTTTTTCGGTCAAATCTCGATAAAATGTGGAAAATTAAGGGAAAAAAAGACTAAAAAAATTGAAATTTCGCTAAAATTATTCGTTTTTCTTGCTTTTTTCGGTCAAATCTTGATAAAATAAGGAAAATTAAGGGAAAAAAAGAGGAAAAAAATTGAAATTTCGCTAAAATTATTCGTTTTTCTTGCTTTTTTATGTCAAATCTCGATAAAATAAGGAAAATTAAGGGAAAAAAAGACTAACAAAATTGAAATTTCGCTAAAATTATTCGTTTTTCTTGCTTTTTACGGTCAAATCTCGATAAAATAAGGAAAATTGAGGGAAAAAAAGAGGAAAAAAATAGAAATTTCGCTAAAATTATTCGTTTTTCTTGCTTTTTTCGGTCAAATCTCGATAAAATAAGGAAAATTAAGGGTAAAAAAGAGGAAAAAAATTGAAATTTCGCACAAATTATTCGTTTTTCTTGCTTTTTTCGGTCAAATCTCGATAAAATAAGGAAAATTAAGGGAAAAAAAGAGGAAAAAAATAGAAATTTCGCTAAAATTATTCGTTTTTCTTGCTTTTTTCGGTCTAATGTCGATAAAATAAGGAAAATTAAGGAAAAAAAGAGGAAAAAAATAGAAATTTCGCTAAAATTATTCGTTTTTCTTGCTTTTTTCGGTCAAATCTCGATAAAATAAGGAAAATTAAATGTAAAAAAGAGGAAAAAAATTGAAATTTCGCTAAAATTATTCGTTTTTCTAGCTTTTTTCGGTCAAATCTCGATAAAATAAGGAAAATTAAGGGAAAAAAGAGGATAAAAATTGATATTTTGCTAAAATTATTCGTTTTTCTTACTTTTTTCGGTCAAATCACGATAAAATAAGGATAATTAAGGGTAAAAAAGAGGAAAAAAATTGAAATTTCGCTTAAATTATTCGTTTTTCTTGCTTTTTACGGTCAAATCTCGATAAAATAAGGAAAATTGAGGGAAAAAAAGAGGAAAAAAATAGAAATTTCGCTAAAATTATTCGTTTTTCTTGCTTTTTTCGGTCAAATCTCGATAAAATAAGGAAAATTAAGGGTAAAAAAGAGGAAAAAAATTGAAATTTCGCTCAAATTATTCGTTTTTCTTGCTTTTTTCGGTCAAATATCGATAAAATAAGGAAAATCAAGGAAAAAAAATGATAAAAATTGATATTTAGCTAAAATTATTCGTTTTTCTTGCTTTTTTCGGTCAAATCTCGATAAAATGTGGAAAATTAAGGGAAAAAAAGACTAAAAAAATTGAAATTTCGCTACAATTATTCGTTTTTCTTGCTTTTTTCGGTCAAATCTCGATAAAATAAGGAAAATTAAGGGAAAAAAAGAGGAAAAAAATTGAAATTTCGCTAAAATTATTCGTTTTTCTTGCTTTTTTCGGTCAAATCTCGATAAAATAAGGAAAATTAAGGGAAAAAAAGAGGATAAAAATTGATATTTCGCTAAAATTATTCGTTTTTCTTGCTTTTTTCAGTCAAATCTCGATAAAATAAGGAAAATTAAGGGAAAAAAGAGGAAAAAATAGAAATTTCGCTAAAATTATTCGTTTTTCTTGCTTTTTACGGTCAAATCTCGATAAAATAAGGAAAATTAAGGGTAAATAAGAGGAAAAAAATTGAAATTTCGCTAAAATTATTCGTTTTTCTTGCTTTTTTCGGTCAAATCTCGATAAAATGAGGAAAATTAAGGGAAAAAACGAGGATAAAAATTGATATTTCGCTAAAATTATTCGTTTTTCTTGCTTTTTTCGGTCAAATATCGATAAAATAAGGAAAATCAAGGGAAAAAAGAAGATAAAAATTGATATTTAGCTGAAATTATTCGTTTTTCTTGCTTTTTTCGGTCAAATCTCGATAAAATGTGGAAAATTAAGGGAAAAAAAGACTAAAAAAATTGAAATTTCGCTAAAATTATTCGTTTTTCTTGCTTTTTTCGGTCAAATCTCGATAAAATGTGGAAAATTAAGGGAAAAAAAGACTAAAAAAATTGAAATTTCGCTAAAATTATTCGTTTTTCTTGCTTTTTTCGGTCAAATCTTGATAAAATAAGGAAAATTAAGGGAAAAAAAGAGGAAAAAAATTGAAATTTCGCTAAAATTATTCGTTTTTCTTGCTTTTTTATGTCAAATCTCGATAAAATAAGGAAAATTAAGGGAAAAAAAGACTAACAAAATTGAAATTTCGCTAAAATTATTCGTTTTTCTTGCTTTTTACGGTCAAATCTCGATAAAATAAGGAAAATTGAGGGAAAAAAAGAGGAAAAAAATAGAAATTTCGCTAAAATTATTCGTTTTTCTTGCTTTTTTCGGTCAAATCTCGATAAAATAAGGAAAATTAAGGGTAAAAAAGAGGAAAAAAATTGAAATTTCGCACAAATTATTCGTTTTTCTTGCTTTTTTCGGTCAAATCTCGATAAAATAAGGAAAATTAAGGGAAAAAAAGAGGAAAAAAATAGAAATTTCGCTAAAATTATTCGTTTTTCTTGCTTTTTTCGGTCTAATGTCGATAAAATAAGGAAAATTAAGGAAAAAAAGAGGAAAAAAATAGAAATTTCGCTAAAATTATTCGTTTTTCTTGCTTTTTTCGGTCAAATCTCGATAAAATAAGGAAAATTAAATGTAAAAAAGAGGAAAAAAATTGAAATTTCGCTAAAATTATTCGTTTTTCTAGCTTTTTTCGGTCAAATCTCGATAAAATAAGGAAAATTAAGGGAAAAAAGAGGATAAAAATTGATATTTTGCTAAAATTATTCGTTTTTCTTACTTTTTTCGGTCAAATCACGATAAAATAAGGATAATTAAGGGTAAAAAAGAGGAAAAAAATTGAAATTTCGCTTAAATTATTCGTTTTTCTTGCTTTTTACGGTCAAATCTCGATAAAATAAGGAAAATTGAGGGAAAAAAAGAGGAAAAAAATAGAAATTTCGCTAAAATTATTCGTTTTTCTTGCTTTTTTCGGTCAAATCTCGATAAAATAAGGAAAATTAAGGGTAAAAAAGAGGAAAAAAATTGAAATTTCGCTCAAATTATTCGTTTTTCTTGCTTTTTTCGGTCAAATATCGATAAAATAAGGAAAATCAAGGAAAAAAAATGATAAAAATTGATATTTAGCTAAAATTATTCGTTTTTCTTGCTTTTTTCGGTCAAATCTCGATAAAATAAGGAAAATTAAGGGAAAAAAAGAGGATAAAAATTGATATTTCGCTAAAATTATTCGTTTTTCTTGCTTTTTTCGGTCAAATCTCGATAAAATAAGGAAAATTAAGGGAAAAAAGAGGAAAAAAATTGAAATTTCGCTAAAATTATTCGTGTTTCTTGCTTTTTTCGGTCAAATCTCGATAAAATAAGGAAAATTAAGGGAATAAAAGAGGAAAAAAATAGAAATTTCGCTAAAATTATTTGTTTTTCTTGCTTTTTTCGGTCAAATCTCGATAAAATAAGGAAAAGTTAAGGGAAAAAAAGAGGATAAAAATTGATATTTCGCTAAAATTATTCGTTTTTCTTGCTTTTTTCGGTCAAATCTCGATAAAATAAGGAAAATTAAGGGAAAAAAGAGGAAAAAAATTGAAATTTCGCTAAAATTATTCGTTTTTCTTGCTTTTTTATGTCAAATCTCGATAAAATAAGGAAAATTAATGGAAAAAAAGAGGAAAAAAATTGAAATTTCGGTAAAATTATTCGTTTTTCTTGCTTTTTTCGGTCAAATCTCGATAAAATGAGGAAAATTAAGGGAAAAAACGAGGATAAAAATTGATATTTCGCTAAAATTATTCGTTTTTCTTGCTTTTTTCGGTCAAATATCGATAAAATAAGGAAAATCAAGGGAAAAAAGAAGATAAAAATTGATATTTAGCTAAAATTATTCGTTTTTCTTGCTTTTTTCGGTCAAATCTCGATAAAATGTGGAAAATTAAGGGAAAAAAAGACTAAAAAAATTGAAATTTCGCTAAAATTATTCGTTTTTCTTGCTTTTTTCGGTCAAATCTCGATAAAATAAGGAAAATTAAGGGAAAAAAAGAGGAAAAAAATAGAAATTTCGCAAATATTATTCGTTTTTCTTGCTTTTTTCGGTCTAATGTCGATAAAATAAGGAAAATTAAGGAAAAAAAGAGGAAAAAAATAGAAATTTCGCAAAAATTATTCGTTTTTCTTGCTTTTTTCGGTCAAATCTCGATTAAATAAGGAAAATTAAGGGTAAAAAAGAGGAAAAAAATTGAAAATTCGCTAAAATTGTTCGTTTTTCTTGCTTTTTTCGGTCAAATCTCGATAAAATGAGGAAAATTAAGGGAAAAAACGAGGATAAAAATTGATATTTCGCTAAAGTTATTCGTTTTTCTTGCTTTTTTCGGTCAAATATCGATAAAATAAGGAAAATCAAGGAAAAAAAATGATAAAAATTGATATTTAGCTAAAATTATTCGTTTTTCTTGCTTTTTTCGGTCAAATCTCGATAAAATGTGGAAAATTAAGGGAAAAAAAGACTAAAAAAATTGAAATTTCGCTAAAATTATTCGTTTTTCTTGCTTTTTTCGGTCAAATCTCGATAAAATAAGGAAAATTAAGGGAAAAAAAGAGGATAAAAATTGAAATTTCGCTAAAATTATTCGTTTTTCTTGCTTTTTTCGGTCAAATCTTGATAAAATAAGGAAAATTAAGGGAAAAAAAGAGGAAAAAAATTGAAATTTCGCTAAAATTATTCGTTTTTCTTGCTTTTTTCGGTCCAATCTCGATTAAATAAGGAAAATTAAGGGAATAAAAGAGGAAAAAAATTGAAATTTCGCTCAAATTATTCGTTTTTCTTGCTTTTTTCGGTCAAATCTCGATAAAATAAGGAAAATTAAGGGAAAAAAAGAGGAAAAAAATAGAAATTTCGCAAAAATTATTCGTTTTTCTTGCTTTTTTCGGTCTAATGTCGATAAAATAAGGAAAATTAAGGAAAAAAAGAGGAAAAAAATAGAAATTTCGCAAAAATTATTCGTTTTTCTTGCTTTTTTCGGTCAAATCTCGATAAAATAAGGAAAATTAAGGGTAAAAAAGAGGAAAAAAATTGAAAATTCGCTAAAATTGTTCGTTTTTCTTGCTTTTTTCGGTCAAATCTCGATAAAAAAGGAAAATTAAGGGAAAAAACGAGGATAAAAATTGATATTTCGCTAAAGTTATTCGTTTTTCTTGCTTTTTTCGGTCAAATATCGATAAAATAAGGAAAATCAAGGAAAAAAAATGATAAAAATTGATATTTAGCTAAAATTATTCGTTTTTCTTGCTTTTTTCGGTCAAATCTCGATAAAATGTGGAAAATTAAGGGAAAAAAAGACTAAAAAAATTGAAATTTCGCTAAAATTATTCGTTTTTCTTGCTTTTTTCGGTCAAATCTCGATAAAATAAGGAAAATTAAGGGAAAAAAGAGGAAAAAAATTGAAATTTCGCTAAAATTATTCGTTTTTCTTGCTTTTTTATGTCAAATCTCGATAAAATAAGGAAAATTAAGGGTAAAAAAGAGGAAATAAATTGAAATTTCGGTAAAATTATTCGTTTTTCTTGCTTTTTTCGGTCAAATCTCGATAAAATGAGGAAAATTAAGGGAAAAAACGAGGATAAAAATTGATATTTCGCTAAAATTATTCGTTTTTCTTGCTTTTTTCGGTCAAATATCGATAAAGTAAGGAAAATCAAGTGAAAAAAGAAGATAAAAATTGATATTTAGCTAAAATTATTCGTTTTTCTTGCTTTTTTCGGTCAAATATCGATAAAATAAGGAAAATCAAGGGAAAAAAGAAGATAAAAATTGATATTTAGCTAAAATTATTCGTTTTTCTTGCTTTTTTCGGTCAAATCTCGATAAAATGTGGAAAATTAAGGGAAAAAAAGACTAAAAAAATTGAAATTTCGCTAAAATTATTCGTTTTTCTTGCTTTTTTCGGTCAAATCTTGATAAAATAAGGAAAATTAAGGGAAAAAAAGAGGAAAAAAATTGAAATTTCGCTAAAATTATTCGTTTTTCTTGCTTTTTTCGGTCCAATCTCGATTAAATAAGGAAAATTAAGGGAATAAAAGAGGAAAAAAATTGAAATTTCGCTCAAATTATTCGTTTTTCTTGCTTTTTTCGGTCAAATCTCGATAAAATAAGGAAAATTAAGGGAAAAAAAGAGGAAAAAAATAGAAATTTCGCAAAAATTATTCGTTTTTCTTGCTTTTTTCGGTCTAATGTCGATAAAATAAGGAAAATTAAGGAAAAAAAGAGGAAAAAAATAGAAATTTCGCAAAAATTATTCGTTTTTCTTGCTTTTTTCGGTCAAATCTCGATAAAATAAGGAAAATTAAGGGTAAAAAAGAGGAAAAAAATTGAAAATTCGCTAAAATTGTTCGTTTTTCTTGCTTTTTTCGGTCAAATCTCGATAAAATGAGGAAAATTAAGGGAAAAAACGAGGATAAAAATTGATATTTCGCTAAAGTTATTCGTTTTTCTTGCTTTTTTCGGTCAAATATCGATAAAATAAGGAAAATCAAGGAAAAAAAATGATAAAAATTGATATTTAGCTAAAATTATTCGTTTTTCTTGCTTTTTTCGGTCAAATCTCGATAAAATGTGGAAAATTAAGGGAAAAAAAGACTAAAAAAATTGAAATTTCGCTAAAATTATTTGTTTTTCTTGCTTTTTTCGGTCAAATCTCGATAAAATAAGGAAAATTAAGGGAAAAAAAGAGGAAAAAAATTGAAATTTCGCTAAAATTATTCGTTTTTCTTGCTTTTTTCGGTCAAATCTCGATAAAATAAGGAAAATTAAGGGAAAAAAAGAGGAAAAAAATTGAAATTTCGCTAAAATTATTCTTTTTTCTTGCTTTTTTCAAGCAAATCTCGATAAAATAAGGAAAATTAAGGGAAAAAAAGGGGAAAAAAATTGAAATTTCGCTAAAATTATTCGTTTTTCTAGCTTTTTTCGGTCAAATCTCGATAAAATAAGGAAAATTAAGGGAAAAAAGAGGAAAAAAATTGAAATTTCGCTAAAATCATTCGTTTTTCTTGCTTTTTTCGGTCAAATCTCGATAAAATAAGGAAAATTAAGGGAAAAAAGAGGAAAAAAATAGAAATTTCGCTAAAATTATTCGTTTTTCTTGCTTTTTTCGGTCAAATCTCGATAAAATAAGGAAAATTAACGGTAAAAAAGAGGAAAAAAATTGAAATTTCGCTAAAATTATTCGTTTTTCTTGCTTTTTTCGGTCAAATCTCGATAAAATAAGGAAAATTAAGGGTAAAAAGAGGAAAAAAATCGAAATTTCGCTAAAATTATTCGTTTTTCTTGCTTTTCTATGTCAAATCTCGATAAAATAAGGAAAATTAAGGGAAAAAAAGACTAAAAAAGTTGAAATTTCGCTAAAATTATTCGTTTTTCTTGCTTTTTTCGGTCAAATCTCGATAAAATAAGGAAAATAAAGGGAAAAAAGATGATAAAAATTGATATTTCGCTAAAATTATTCGTTTTTCTTGATTTTTTCGGTCAAATCTCGATAAAATAAGGAAAATTAAGGGATAAAAAGAGGAAAAAAATTGAAATTTCGCTAAAATTGTTCGTTTTTCTAGCTTTTTTCGGTCAAATCTCGATAAAATGAGGAAAATTAAGGGAAAAAAAGAGGAAAAAAATTGAAATTTCGCTAAAATTATTCGTTTTTCTTGCTTTTTTCGTTCAAATCTCGATAAAATAAGGAAAATTTAGGGAAAAAAGAGGAAAAAAATTGAAATTTCGCTAAAATTATTCGTTTTTCTTGCTTTTTTCGGTCAAATCTCAATAAAATGAGGAAAATTAAGGGAAAAAAAGAGGATTAAAATCGATATTTCGCTTAAATTATTCGTTTTTCTTGCTTTTTTCGGTCAAATATCGATAAAATAAGGAAAATCAAGGGAAAAAAGATGATAAAAATTGATATTTAGCTAAAATTATTCGTTTTTCTTGCTATTTTCGGTCAAATCTCGATAAAATGTGGAAAATTAAGGGAAAAAAAGAGGAAAAAAATTGACATTTCGCTAAAATTATTGGTTTTCCTTGCTTTTTTATGTCAAATCTCGATAAAAAAACGAAAATTAAGGGAAAAAAAGAGGAAAAAAATTGAAATTTTGCTAAAATTATTCGTTTTTCTTGCTTTTTTCGGTCAAATCTCGATAAAATAAGGAAAATTAAGGGAATAAAAGAGGATAACAATTGATATTTCGCTAAAATTATTCGTTTTTCTTGCTTTTTTCGGACAAACCTCGATAAAATAAGGAAAATTAAGGGAAAAAAAGAGGACAAAAATTGAAATTTCGCTAAAATTATTCGTTTTTCTAGCTTTTTTCGGTCAAATCTCGATAAAATAAGGAAAATTAAGGGAAAAAAGAGGAAAAAAATTGAAATTTCGCTCAAATTATTCATTTTTCTCGCCTTTTTCGGTCAAATCTCGATAAAATAAGGAATATTAAGGGAAAAAAGAGGATAAAAATAGATATTTCGCTAAAATTATTCGTTTTTCTTGCTTTTTTCGGTCAAATCTCGATAAAATTAGGAAAATCAAAAGAAAAAAGTTGATAAAAATTGATATTTCGCTAAAATTATTCGTTTTTCTTGCTTTTTTCGGTCAAATCTCGATAAAATAACGAAAATCAAGGGAAAAAAGATGATAAAAATTGATATTTCGCTAAAATTATTCGTTTTTCTTGCTTTTTTCGGTCAAATCTTGATAAAATGAGGAAAATTAAGGGAAAAAAAGAGGAAAAAGATTGAAATTTCGCTAAAATTATTCTTTTTTCTTGCTTTTTCGGTCAAATCTCGATAAAATAAGGAAAATTAAGGGAAAAAAAGAGGAAAAAAATTGAAATTTCGCTAAAATTATTCGTTTTTCTTGCTTTTTTCGGTCAAATCTCGATAAAATAAGGAAAATTAAGGGAAAAAAAGAGGATAAAAATTGATATTTCTCTAAAATTATTCGTTTTTCTTGCTTTTTTCGGTCAAATATCGATAAAATAAGGAAAATCAATGGAAAAAAGATGATAAAAATTGATATTTAGCTAAAATTATTCGTTTTTCTTGCTTTTTTCGGTCAAATCTCGATAAAATGTGGAAAATCAAGGGAAAAAAAGAGGAAAAAAATTGAAATTTCACTAAAATTATTCGTTTTTCTTACTTTTTTATGTCAAATCTCGATAAAATAAGGAAAATTAAGGGAAAAAAGACTAAAAAAATTGAAATTTCGCTAAAATTATTCGTTTTTTTGCTTTTTTCGGTCAAATCTCGAAAAAATAAGGAAAATTAAGGGAAAAAAAGAGGAAAAAAATTGAAATTTCGCTAATATTATTCGTTTTTCTTGCTTTTTTCGGTCAAATCTCGATAAAAAAAGGAAAATTAAGGGAATAAAAGAGGATAAAATTGATATTTCGCTAAAATTATTCATTTTTCTTGCTTTTTTCGGACAAACCTCGATAAAATAAGGAAAAGTAAGGGAAAAAAAGAGGAGAAAAATTGAAATTTCGCTAAAATTATTCGTTTTTCTTGCTTTTTTCGGTCAAATCTCTATATAATAAGGAAAATTAAGGGAAAAAAGAGGATAAAAATTGATATTTTGCTAAAATTATTCGTTTTTCTTACTTTTTTCGGTCAAATCTCGATAAAATAAGGAAAATTAAGGGAAAAAAAGAGGAAAAAAATTGAAATTTCGCTAAAATTATTCGTTTTTCTTGCTTTTTTCGGTCAAATCTCGATAAAATAACGAAAATTAAGGGAAAAAAAGAGGATTAAAATTGAAATTTCGCAAAAATAATTCGTTTTTCTTGCTTTTTTCAAGCAAATCTCGATAAAATAAGGAAAATTAAGGGAAAAAAAGGGGAAAAAAATTGAAATTTCGCTAAAATTATTCGTTTTTCTTGCTTTTTTCGGTCAAATCTCGATAAAATAAGGAAAATTAAGGGAGAAAAAGAGGATTAAAATTGAAATTTCGCAAAAATTATTCGTTTTTCTTGCTTTTTTCGGTCAAATCTCGATAAAATAAGGAAAATTAAGGGAAAAAAGAGGAAAAAAATAGAAATTTCGCTAAAATTATTCGTTTTTCTTGCTTTTTTCGGTCAAATCTCGATAAAATAAGGAAAATTAACGGTAAAAAAGAGGAAAAAAATTGAAATTTCGCTAAAATTATTCGTTTTTTTTGCTTTTCTATGTCAAATCTCGATAAAATAAGGAAAATTAAGGGAAAAAAAGACTAAAAAAATTGAAATTTCGCTAAAAATATTCGTTTTTCTTGCTTTTTTCGGTCAAATCTCGATAAAATAAGGAAAATAAAGGGAAAAAAGATGATAAAAATTGATATTTCGCTAAAATTATTCGTTTTTCTTGATTTTTTCGGTCAAATCTCGATAAAATAAGGAAAATTAAGGGATAAAAAGAGGAAAAAAATTGAAATTTCGCTAAAATTGTTCGTTTTTCTAGCTTTTTTCGGTCAAATCTCGATAAAATGAGGAAAATTAAGGGAAAAAAAGAGGAAAAAAATTGAAATTTCGCTAAAATTATTCGTTTTTCTTGCTTTTTTCGTTCAAATCTCGATAAAATAAGGAAAATTTAGGGAAAAAAGAGGAAAAAAATAGAAATTTCGCAAAAATTATTCGTTTTTCTTGCTTTTTTCGGTCTAATGTCGATAAAATAAGGAAAATTAAGGAAAAAAAGAGGAAAAAAATAGAAATTTCGCAAAAATTATTCGTTTTTCTTGCTTTTTTCGGTCAAATCTCGATTAAATAAGGAAAATTAAGGGTAAAAAAGAGGAAAAAAATTGAAAATTCGCTAAAATTGTTCGTTTTTCTTGCTTTTTTCGGTCAAATCTCGATAAAATGAGGAAAATTAAGGGAAAAAACGAGGATAAAAATTGATATTTCGCTAAAGTTATTCGTTTTTCTTGCTTTTTTCGGTCAAATATCGATAAAATAAGGAAAATCAAGGAAAAAAAATGATAAAAATTGATATTTAGCTAAAATTATTCGTTTTTCTTGCTTTTTTCGGTCAAATCTCGATAAAATGTGGAAAATTAAGGGAAAAAAAGACTAAAAAAATTGAAATTTCGCTAAAATTATTCGTTTTTCTTGCTTTTTTCGGTCAAATCTCGATAAAATAAGGAAAATTAAGGGAAAAAAAGAGGATAAAAATTGAAATTTCGCTAAAATTATTCGTTTTTCTTGCTTTTTTCGGTCAAATATCGATAAAATAAGGAAAATCAAGGGAAAAAAGAAGATAAAAATTGATATTTAGCTAAAGTTATTCGTTTTTCTTGCTTTTTTCGGTCAAATCTCGATAAAATGTGGAAAATTAAGGGAAAAAAAGACTAAAAAAATTGAAATTTCGCTAAAATTATTCGTTTTTCTTGCTTTTTTCGGTCAAATCTTGATAAAATAAGGAAAATTAAGGGAAAAAAAGAGGAAAAAAATTGAAATTTCGCTAAAATTATTCGTTTTTCTTGCTTTTTTCGGTCCAATCTCGATTAAATAAGGAAAATTAAGGGAATAAAAGAGGAAAAAAATTGAAATTTCGCTCAAATTATTCGTTTTTCTTGCTTTTTTCGGTCAAATCTCGATAAAATAAGGAAAATTAAGGGAAAAAAAGAGGAAAAAAATAGAAATTTCGCAAAAATTATTCGTTTTTCTTGCTTTTTTCGGTCTAATGTCGATAAAATAAGGAAAATTAAGGAAAAAAAGAGGAAAAAAATAGAAATTTCGCAAAAATTATTCGTTTTTCTTGCTTTTTTCGGTCAAATCTCGATAAAATAAGGAAAATTAAGGGTAAAAAAGAGGAAAAAAATTGAAAATTCGCTAAAATTGTTCGTTTTTCTTGCTTTTTTCGGTCAAATCTCGATAAAATGAGGAAAATTAAGGGAAAAAACGAGGATAAAAATTGATATTTCGCTAAAGTTATTCGTTTTTCTTGCTTTTTTCGGTCAAATATCGATAAAATAAGGAAAATCAAGGAAAAAAAATGATAAAAATTGATATTTAGCTAAAATTATTCGTTTTTCTTGCTTTTTTCGGTCAAATCTCGATAAAATGTGGAAAATTAAGGGAAAAAAAGACTAAAAAAATTGAAATTTCGCTAAAATTATTCGTTTTTCTTGCTTTTTTCGGTCAAATCTCGATAAAATAAGGAAAATTAAGGGAACAAAAGAGGAAAAAAATTGAAATTTCGCTAAAATTATTCGTTTTTCTTGCTTTTTTCGGTCAAATCTCGATAAAATAAGGAAAATTAAGGGAAAAAAAGAGGAAAAAAATTGAAATTTCGCTAAAATTATTCTTTTTTCTTGCTTTTTTCAAGCAAATCTCGATAAAATAAGGAAAATTAAGGGAAAAAAAGGGGAAAAAAATTGAAATTTCGCTAAAATTATTCGTTTTTCTAGCTTTTTTCGGTCAAATCTCGATAAAATAAGGAAAATTAAGGGAAAAAAGAGGAAAAAAATTGAAATTTCGCTAAAATCATTCGTTTTTCTTGCTTTTTTCGGTCAAATCTCGATAAAATAAGGAAAATTAAGGGAAAAAAGAGGAAAAAAATAGAAATTTCGCTAAAATTATTCGTTTTTCTTGCTTTTTTCGGTCAAATCTCGATAAAATAAGGAAAATTAACGGTAAAAAAGAGGAAAAAAATTGAAATTTCGCTAAAATTATTCGTTTTTCTTGCTTTTTTCGGTCAAATCTCGATAAAATAAGGAAAATTAAGGGTAAAAAGAGGAAAAAAATCGAAATTTCGCTAAAATTATTCGTTTTTCTTGCTTTTCTATGTCAAATCTCGATAAAATAAGGAAAATTAAGGGAAAAAAAGACTAAAAAAGTTGAAATTTCGCTAAAATTATTCGTTTTTCTTGCTTTTTTCGGTCAAATCTCGATAAAATAAGGAAAATAAAGGGAAAAAAGATGATAAAAATTGATATTTCGCTAAAATTATTCGTTTTTCTTGATTTTTTCGGTCAAATCTCGATAAAATAAGGAAAATTAAGGGATAAAAAGAGGAAAAAAATTGAAATTTCGCTAAAATTGTTCGTTTTTCTAGCTTTTTTCGGTCAAATCTCGATAAAATAAGGAAAATTAACGGTAAAAAAGAGGAAAAAAATTGAAATTTCGCTAAAATTATTCGTTTTTTTTGCTTTTCTATGTCAAATCTCGATAAAATAAGGAAAATTAAGGGAAAAAAAGACTAAAAAAATTGAAATTTCGCTAAAAATATTCGTTTTTCTTGCTTTTTTCGGTCAAATCTCGATAAAATAAGGAAAATAAAGGGAAAAAAGATGATAAAAATTGATATTTCGCTAAAATTATTCGTTTTTCTTGATTTTTTCGGTCAAATCTCGATAAAATAAGGAAAATTAAGGGATAAAAAGAGGAAAAAAATTGAAATTTCGCTAAAATTGTTCGTTTTTCTAGCTTTTTTCGGTCAAATCTCGATAAAATGAGGAAAATTAAGGGAAAAAAAGAGGAAAAAAATTGAAATTTCGCTAAAATTATTCGTTTTTCTTGCTTTTTTCGTTCAAATCTCGATAAAATAAGGAAAATTTAGGGAAAAAAGAGGAAAAAAATAGAAATTTCGCAAAAATTATTCGTTTTTCTTGCTTTTTTCGGTCTAATGTCGATAAAATAAGGAAAATTAAGGAAAAAAAGAGGAAAAAAATAGAAATTTCGCAAAAATTATTCGTTTTTCTTCCTTTTTTCGGTCAAATCTCGATTAAATAAGGAAAATTAAGGGTAAAAAAGAGGAAAAAAATTGAAAATTCGCTAAAATTGTTCGTTTTTCTTGCTTTTTTCGGTCAAATCTCGATAAAATGAGGAAAATTAAGGGAAAAAACGAGGATAAAAATTGATATTTCGCTAAAGTTATTCGTTTTTCTTGCTTTTTTCGGTCAAATATCGATAAAATAAGGAAAATCAAGGAAAAAAAATGATAAAAATTGATATTTAGCTAAAATTATTCGTTTTTCTTGCTTTTTTCGGTCAAATCTCGATAAAATGTGGAAAATTAAGGGAAAAAAAGACTAAAAAAATTGAAATTTCGCTAAAATTATTCGTTTTTCTTGCTTTTTTCGGTCAAATCTCGATAAAATAAGGAAAATTAAGGGAAAAAAAGAGGATAAAAATTGAAATTTCGCTAAAATTATTCGTTTTTCTTGCTTTTTTCGGTCAAATATCGATAAAATAAGGAAAATCAAGGGAAAAAAGAAGATAAAAATTGATATTTAGCTAAAGTTATTCGTTTTTCTTGCTTTTTTCGGTCAAATCTCGATAAAATGTGGAAAATTAAGGGAAAAAAAGACTAAAAAAATTGAAATTTCGCTAAAATTATTCGTTTTTCTTGCTTTTTTCGGTCAAATCTTGATAAAATAAGGAAAATTAAGGGAAAAAAAGAGGAAAAAAATTGAAATTTCGCTAAAATTATTCGTTTTTCTTGCTTTTTTCGGTCCAATCTCGATTAAATAAGGAAAATTAAGGGAATAAAAGAGGAAAAAAATTGAAATTTCGCTCAAATTATTCGTTTTTCTTGCTTTTTTCGGTCAAATCTCGATAAAATAAGGAAAATTAAGGGAAAAAAAGAGGAAAAAAATAGAAATTTCGCAAAAATTATTCGTTTTTCTTGCTTTTTTCGGTCTAATGTCGATAAAATAAGGAAAATTAAGGAAAAAAAGAGGAAAAAAATAGAAATTTCGCAAAAATTATTCGTTTTTCTTGCTTTTTTCGGTCAAATCTCGATAAAATAAGGAAAATTAAGGGTAAAAAAGAGGAAAAAAATTGAAAATTCGCTAAAATTGTTCGTTTTTCTTGCTTTTTTCGGTCAAATCTCGATAAAATGAGGAAAATTAAGGGAAAAAACGAGGATAAAAATTGATATTTCGCTAAAGTTATTCGTTTTTCTTGCTTTTTTCGGTCAAATATCGATAAAATAAGGAAAATCAAGGAAAAAAAATGATAAAAATTGATATTTAGCTAAAATTATTCGTTTTTCTTGCTTTTTTCGGTCAAATCTCGATAAAATGTGGAAAATTAAGGGAAAAAAAGACTAAAAAAATTGAAATTTCGCTAAAATTATTCGTTTTTCTTGCTTTTTTCGGTCAAATCTCGATAAAATAAGGAAAATTAAGGGAACAAAAGAGGAAAAAAATTGAAATTTCGCTAAAATTATTCGTTTTTCTTGCTTTTTTCGGTCAAATCTCGATAAAATAAGGAAAATTAAGGGAAAAAAAGAGGAAAAAAATTGAAATTTCGCTAAAATTATTCTTTTTTCTTGCTTTTTTCAAGCAAATCTCGATAAAATAAGGAAAATTAAGGGAAAAAAAGGGGAAAAAAATTGAAATTTCGCTAAAATTATTCGTTTTTCTAGCTTTTTTCGGTCAAATCTCGATAAAATAAGGAAAATTAAGGGAAAAAAGAGGAAAAAAATTGAAATTTCGCTAAAATCATTCGTTTTTCTTGCTTTTTTCGGTCAAATCTCGATAAAATAAGGAAAATTAAGGGAAAAAAGAGGAAAAAAATAGAAATTTCGCTAAAATTATTCGTTTTTCTTGCTTTTTTCGGTCAAATCTCGATAAAATAAGGAAAATTAACGGTAAAAAAGAGGAAAAAAATTGAAATTTCGCTAAAATTATTCGTTTTTCTTGCTTTTTTCGGTCAAATCTCGATAAAATAAGGAAAATTAAGGGTAAAAAGAGGAAAAAAATCGAAATTTCGCTAAAATTATTCGTTTTTCTTGCTTTTCTATGTCAAATCTCGATAAAATAAGGAAAATTAAGGGAAAAAAAGACTAAAAAAGTTGAAATTTCGCTAAAATTATTCGTTTTTCTTGCTTTTTTCGGTCAAATCTCGATAAAATAAGGAAAATAAAGGGAAAAAAGATGATAAAAATTGATATTTCGCTAAAATTATTCGTTTTTCTTGATTTTTTCGGTCAAATCTCGATAAAATAAGGAAAATTAAGGGATAAAAAGAGGAAAAAAATTGAAATTTCGCTAAAATTGTTCGTTTTTCTAGCTTTTTTCGGTCAAATCTCGATAAAATGAGGAAAATTAAGGGAAAAAAAGAGGAAAAAAATTGAAATTTCGCTAAAATTATTCGTTTTTTCTTGCTTTTTTCGTTCAAATCTCGATAAAATTAGGAAAATTTAGGGAAAAAAGAGGAAAAAAATTGAAATTTCGCTAAAATTATTCGTTTTTCTTGCTTTTTTCGGTCTAATCTCGATAAAATGAGGAAAATTAAGAGAAAAAAAGAGGATTAAAATCGATATTTCGCTTAAATTATTCGTTTTTCTTGCTTTTTTTCGGTCAAATATCGATAAAATAAGGAAAATCAAGGGAAAAAAGATGATAAAAATTGATATTTAGCTAAAATTATTCGTTTTTCTTGCTATTTTCGGTCAAATCTCGATAAAATGTGGAAAATTAAGGGAAAAAAAGAGGAAAAAAATTGACATTTCGCTAAAATTATTGGTTTTCCTTGCTTTTTTATGTCAAATCTCGATAAAAAAAACGAAAATTAAGGGAAAAAAAGAGGAAAAAAATTGAAATTTTGCTAAAATTATTCGTTTTTCTTGCTTTTTTCGGTCAAATCTCGATAAAATAAGGAAAATTAAGGGAATAAAAGAGGATAACAATTGATATTTCGCTAAAATTATTCGTTTTTCTTGCTTTTTTCGGACAAACCTCGATAAAATAAGGAAAATTAAGGGAAAAAAAGAGGACAAAAATTGAAATTTCGCTAAAATTATTCGTTTTTCTAGCTTTTTTCGGTCAAATCTCGATAAAATAAGGAAAATTAAGGGAAAAAAGAGGAAAAAAATTGAAATTTCGCTCAAATTATTCATTTTTCTCGCCTTTTTCGGTCAAATCTCGATAAAATAAGGAATATTAAGGGAAAAAAGAGGATAAAAATAGATATTTCGCTAAAATTATTCGTTTTTCTTGCTTTTTTCGGTCAAATCTCGATAAAATTAGGAAAATCAAAAGAAAAAAGTTGATAAAAATTGATATTTCGCTAAAATTATTCGTTTTTCTTGCTTTTTTCGGTCAAATCTCGATAAAATAACGAAAATCAAGGGAAAAAAGATGATAAAAATTGATATTTCGCTAAAATTATTCGTTTTTCTTGCTTTTTTCGGTCAAATCTTGATAAAATGAGGAAAATTAAGGGAAAAAAAGAGGAAAAAGATTGAAATTTCGCTAAAATTATTCTTTTTTCTTGCTTTTTCGGTCAAATCTCGATAAAATAAGGAAAATTAAGGGAAAAAAAGAGGAAAAAAATTGAAATTTCGCTAAAATTATTCGTTTTTCTTGCTTTTTTCGGTCAAATCTCGATAAAATAAGGAAAATTAAGGGAAAAAAAGAGGATAAAAATTGATATTTCTCTAAAATTATTCGTTTTTCTTGCTTTTTTCGGTCAAATATCGATAAAATAAGGAAAATCAATGGAAAAAAGATGATAAAAAATTGATATTTAGCTAAAATTATTCGTTTTTCTTGCTTTTTTCGGTCAAATCTCGATAAAATGTGGAAAATCAAGGGAAAAAAAGAGGAAAAAAATTGAAATTTCACTAAAATTATTCGTTTTTCTTACTTTTATATGTCAAATCTCGATAAAATAAGGAAAATTAAGGGAAAAAAAGACTAAAAAAATTGAAATTTCGCTAAAATTATTCGTTTTTTTGCTTTTTTCGGTCAAATCTCGAAAAAATAAGGAAAATTAAGGGAAAAAAAGAGGAAAAAAATTGAAATTTCGCTAATGTTATTCGTTTTTCTTGCTTTTTTCGGTCAAATCTCGATAAAAAAAGGAAAATTAAGGGAATAAAAGAGGATAAAAATTGATATTTCGCTAAAATTATTCATTTTTCTTGCTTTTTTCGGACAAACCTCGATAAAATAAGGAAAAGTAAGGGAAAAAAAGAGGAGAAAAATTGAAATTTCGCTAAAATTATTCGTTTTTCTTGCTTTTTTCGGTCAAATCTCTATATAATAAGGAAAATTAAGGGAAAAAAGAGGATAAAAATTGATATTTTGCTAAAATTATTCGTTTTTCTTACTTTTTTCGGTCAAATCTCGATAAAATAAGGAAAATTAAGGGAAAAAAAGAGGAAAAAAATTGAAATTTCGCTAAAATTATTCGTTTTTCTTGCTTTTTTCGGTCAAATCTCGATAAAATAACGAAAATTAAGGGAAAAAAAGAGGATTAAAATTGAAATTTCGCAAAAATAATTCGTTTTTCTTGCTTTTTTCAAGCAAATCTCGATAAAATAAGGAAAATTAAGGGAAAAAAAGGGGAAAAAAATTGAAATTTCGCTAAAATTATTCGTTTTTCTTGCTTTTTTCGGTCAAATCTCGATAAAATAAGGAAAATTAAGGGAGAAAAAGAGGATTAAAATTGAAATTTCGCAAAAATTATTCGTTTTTCTTGCTTTTTTCGGTCAAATCTCGATAAAATAAGGAAAATTAAGGGAAAAAAGAGGAAAAAAATAGAAATTTCGCTAAAATTATTCGTTTTTCTTGCTTTTTTCGGTCATATCTCGATAAAATAAGGAAAATTAACGGTAAAAAAGAGGAAAAAAATTGAAATTTCGCTAAAATTATTCGTTTTTTTTTGCTTTTTTCGGTCAAATCTCGATAAAATAAGGAAAATTAACGGTAAAAAAGAGGAAAAAAATTGGAATTTCGCTAAAATTATTCATTTTTCTTGCTTTTTTCGGTCAAATCTCGATACAATAACGAAAATTAAGGGAAAAAAAGAGGATTAAAATTGAAATTTCGCAAAAATTATTCGTTTTTCTTGCTTTTTTCAAGCAAATCTCGATAAAATAAGGAAAATTAAGGGAAAAAAAGAGGAAAAAAATTGAAATTTCGCTCAAATTATTCGTTTTTCTCGCCTTTTTCGGTCAAATCTCGATAAAATAAGGAAAATTAAGGGAAAAAAGAGGATAAAAATAGATATTTCGCTAAAATTATTCGTTTTTCTTGCTTTTTTCGGTCAAATCTCGATAAAATAACGAAAATCAAGGGAAAAAAGATGATAAAAATTGATATTTCGCTAAAATTATTCGTTTTTCTTGCTTTTTTCGGTCAAATCTCGATAAAATGAGGAAAATTAAGGGAAAAAAAGAGGAAAAAGATTGAAATTTCGCTAAAATTATTCGTTTTTCTTGCTTTTTCGGTCAAATCTCGATAAAATAAGGAAAATTAAGGGAAAAAAAGAGGAAAAAAATTGAAATTTCGCTAAAATTATTCGTTTTTCTTGCTTTTTTCGGTGAAATCTCGATAAAATAAGGAAAATTAAGGGAAAAAAAGAGGATAAAAATTGATATTTCGCTAAAATTATTCGTTTTTCTTGCTTTTTTCGGTCAAATATCGATAAAATAAGGAAAATCAATGGAAAAAAGATGATAAAAATTGATATTTAGCTA